>DWPV01008411.1:0-10037 GCA_018251915.1 Urbanus proteus proteus
AAATTTATGTTTTAAAAAGATCATGCCGGGGTATCCTTAGGTTTATGTTTTTCTCCATTGTATTTTACAGAGTATTTTTTCCGTACCCGAATTTGGCATACATTTGGAAGAAATGCAGAAACGCCGACCCATTTTGCGACCCCGATTATGTCACTGCTTTAAGCCCCCTTACAAAGCTGCTACGCCCATACAAACAGCGTAAAAGAGATGAAAAAGAAATCTTACATGGACTTACTTCTCAAACTTTCATTTTTGGTGAGAGTGTGTCCTTTAGGGATTTCATTTGCCAGCGTCTTGTCTATATTTTCTTTGACACGCTCGTGAAGTGGATCCCTCCATTTCTTCAAACCGACGTCATCTTTTGACGGAGCCTTCTGTAGAGATGGCTTTCGAGGAGGAAGCTGTAAAATATAAATAAGACAAATGCAGGCTTTTATGAGATTAAATAAGTAAACGCATACTGTGTACCCGTGTATTAACCACTGCTACGTGAACTACTTAAATTATACCCGAAAAACAAGAACGGCCTCACGCTAGAAAAGGGAAGACAGTGATTCAAACGAAATATTATAAGTGTGTGATAATGCGATGTGCCCGTAGTTGGAAGACTCCAGTTAATTTCATATCAATATGACTCTTTATCATTTTGTGGTATTTCAATCTATTTACAACAAAAGAACAAAATTTTATTTACGTCAATTTGGTAGCTCTTATATGGCTTTTATAATTGAAGGAATTATGCACGAACTCACCTTTGATGGCGATTTATCCAATGGAGTTGGTGGTTTAGTTGCCATTTTAGATTTTTCTTCCAATGTAGACTTGGAATCTGCTTTAGATTTCTCTATGACCTTTTCCTCAGCTTTAGGTTTTATTGTCTTACCTTCAGATTTAGACTTTTCCTCTGGTTTAGTCTTAGTTTTTTCGTCTAATTTAGGCTTAACTACAACTTTGTCTTCAACTTTTGATTTAAGTGGTGTCTTTTCTTCTAGTTTTGTCCCAGGTTTCGTTAAGGAATTGGTAGAAACCTTACCATTTGGAGTCTTGTCATTTATGGAGCTAGCATTCTTTGCGTCATTCTTATCTTGTTTTCTGTCTACAATCGTTACTGATTTGTCTTTAGACTTATCGTCGATTGTTCTCACACTTTTAAGGATAGGTTTTTCGGGTGCTTTGTCGCTTACAGGCTTGTCTTCTGATTTGCCTTTATCATTAGTTTTATCAATAGTCTTTACTGTTTTAAGAAACCTAGGTTTTTCGTCAGCTGTTTTTGTAGCTTTATCAGCAAGTTTTGCTGCTGAGGGTTTTACAAGTTTTTCTTCCACAGGCTCTGATACACCATTTTCAGATTTTTCTTTTATTGTAGATTGTTTCTTCAAGGCGGCTAAAAATAAAGTAAATTTATTACATGGACTATTTTATCACTAGATTAAGCGAACAACAAAAATAAAAATCCCTTATCATATTGTTTTACATAATTATTGAATTTTATTGTTTATGTTTTTATAAACCTACATAAGATTTACTTGATAAACTTAATAAAATCTAGGCGTTTCTATTGTTTTGAATATTTGATATCAACGAACTCGCGCAATCTATGAATTACTCTAATCTTTGCTTGAAATCTTCAGAGCAACGTGTCTGAAATTCATTATGTAAACATTAGTTACACGCTTTGTTCAGCCGTAAAATTACGTGTTATTTTCAGTGTTTCATACATAGAAACGATTAAAAGCTAGTCCTTGGTCATGGGAATAAAAACAATACTTCGATGGTTATTTTATGAGTTTAGAAATTGATGGAAACACGTGCGTCCCCGTCGCACGTCTCTATGCATTTTGATGGCATTCGCGTTCGTAAATAAACATGGCTGATGCCAAGATGGCCGACCTTCGCTATTTTCATGTTGTTGCTGACAAGTGTTATAGTTTTAATCATTTAATTGACTATAACGTTAAATATTTAGTAAGGACACACCGTTTCATGGGGTTTCAATATTAATGTACAATATTTATTCGATACATTATATTATTTGTATCGTAAAAATCACTTGAAACATGTTATATATGCCCATGTCGTTAACTTTTATACACGTTATGTTGAAAATATTTTCAAAGCTTTTGTATGTAACATTAGCGACAATTTGAAGTATTATAATCAAGACAATCGTCTGACGTTTGCTTTAATTTGCCTCATATCTTATCTGATTACTTCTTATTTTCTTTACGCTTATATATTTTGATATAATTCAGAGCTAATGACGACTTAAATCTGGAGAACATTCGCCGTAGGATGTTAGAGTGGGATCTCTTATAAATCATAGCGTTACCCCAACATCTCCGTTTATTTTGTAAAATGTCCGTCCTCTCTAAAAATATCGCGATTCGTTGGCGTCGACTGGCTTGGAATATCTCTTAACAACTCCAACGTTTATTGAATCACGCAACCAAATTGTGCCACTAAATATCGCTACCATTATTCAGCAAAATTTGGGAAATTTAGTCGAACTAACATAGCTTCATTCTTATTATCTACTGAATTACTAGATGCAAGATAATTAGGTAACATTTTTTCAATTGGATTATACAATATCCGGAGATTTAATACTTTTAAATGTTTAGTTTTTTATATGAAATTAAATCAGTTCGTTATCACGAGTACGGTTTATTGTTATAGTTGTCAAAGATTCCTTATGACCAGAAATTAATAAGGTATAGAAAAAAGTAATAAAATTTTACGACTTCGTTCACAGACTCATGTCTTGTATCAATTTCACAGCCGGAGGAAATGAGTGATAACTTCCAAGACGCAGTTACACTGCGATTTAAAATAACGATTTGATGTTTTATTATACTATATATTGTTTAAATTTGACAACAATTTTCACGTTAAAGTAACATTTGCAGACGTAATTGCTTATGTAATTAGTAAAATTCACATGAGCAACATAAAATCAGCTTGTAATACTAGAAAAAAGTATAATATTTTCCGACAAGACCTTATTACACCACAGTTCTGTTATCCAACTGTTTCGACTCTACCTTTCCACAATGGACGCCACAGTAACACTTGTGCAGCACACAATAAAACACAAAGCGATCAGTATCAATCAATCACAAAACAAACTGCAAGTCTCACAAAATATTTTCCAAAGTCCAACACACAACGCATCACGCGCTCCGAATCTCCAGACTAGTAAACTTGTGAACACTTTGGGAGAGCCAAAGTGTTAGAACTCGTGTCCCTGCCAAAGTTTCGAAGAGCTGACGTCACTATAGGCAAATATATCAACCATCACACAATATATTATAAAATGTAATAGGCAGGCGATATATTGGTTTAATTCACCTTTCAGTATCTCGATCAAAAAGTATATATGATATAAGTATATATACTTATACTTATCTAGTGACGATCGTTTATGGACGCAAACTGCGCGGCATAGTCAATTTATAATGAGGTATTAACAATTGAATATACCTCTTAACAGATTTATCCATCAATGTTTGCGTATGTACCTCCCCAAGAAAAACATATAGAAAATTAAAATTTTATATAAATACAACACATCACTAATAGAAATAGTAATACGAATAAACATAGGTGTTGGTTATTTAATCCAAGAAGCTCACAAGTAAATAAAGAAATGTAATTTCAAGAAGAACATAATTCAATAAAATTCTATTACCAAGCTCGTTATCGTTAAACAAAGTAATAGAAGTTAAAAAGCTGAAGAATCTGAAAGCTGCAAAAATAATACCAGCTATGGAAAAAATATAAAATAGAAGAAGAAAAGAAAACGAAGAAAAGAAAATTGATCTACAATAGATTAGAGTAGACTCATTCATGATGCGCAAATACATAGTGTTACACTTATAGGTATATCTACTACGTACGTTTTACTACACATTAACAACCAAGTATAAAAAGCAAAACGTTTTGAATAATTTGGTTTCTAAATTTATCATTGGAAGATTTAAGAATGTACTTTAAAATTCGATTTTGTAAACAAGGTCAATGAAAGAAGAGTATTTTGACAACTATAGATCCTCAAGTACGAATATAAAGTATATGGGAAATCCTATTATTTGATAGCTTTATCTTAAACTTCTCAAAGTACGAAGAAACTACGAAGAGTCACATTACCATGCAAACATCCACTTCAAACTACTCTTGGGAGGAATCCCAGTAGCTCTCACCACGTTTTGGAAAAGCTGGAGTTGCCAATAAATGTGATCCATCATCAGGACCCTGTTGAGTGGGTGTTGGTGACAGGAGGTCATCGAAGCTTTTTAGCTGAGTCATGATCGTCAGCAATGATGGACCGACTAAAGAACATTATGATAACCAATTAACTAATGAAGAGCTGAGTCTCCAGACCAATCTTTATTAATGAGGAGAAAAATTAATAATACGATGATATTGCGAAAATGTTGATGAGGTTACGAAACCTACTAATTTGATTATAAATAACTTTTGGAACGAAAAATACAAAGTTTTAATGTTAAAAATTTGAGTAAATACGGAAACATATTTCAGTTTTTGTTATTTACTTTTGTAATTTATATACACGCAAAACATTCAATGTTATGTACTTTTTAAAATACATTGTCATAATTGTGTTATTTATATCTAATGTCATATTAAAACAGTTTTATTTTTATTTACAGGATTCTTAATTTACATCATAGCTAAAAGAATGGTTCAGAAGTCAAGAAGTTCAGTCGAAAAGATGAATAACATGCTAATGACGATGTTAAGAAAGATGAAGAAGAAGCACGAACATCGATAGAAAACTTAACAGACTGAAAAATATTTACGTTTTAATGGCTTCGTAACCGCTTCAGCTGGTTCCGCTGCAGGTTTCGAAACACTTTCTACTGGTTTCAGTTTCCTCTGGGTCCAGGGAGGTGGCGCCTCTGTGTCCTTTTCTTTCACCCATGGAGGCCTGAACGTCTCCCGTTTAGGGGCTGAAGTATCCCTACTTACGTTGCCGATAGGCATTGTGGAGTCTGTGAAGAAATTTTTGTTTTAAATTGTAGAATTTATCATTTTTGCATACTTCGGAAACCGATAAGTGTAAGCGTTTCTGGAAATGTGTATTTGTAAAATGAGTAGAGTGTGTATTAGTGGAATACGTTAAAACTAATTCAATAATATTAAGTTCGCGTTTACTTTTACTTTCGCAACTGTAACTAAAATATTTTGCTGGAATTTACTAACGAAACCTAGATCCTAGATATCACACGTGCTAGAGAGACATAAATAAGCCTCTAACTGCTACGAGTGTATACCTATTGAATACGATTTCGATGGGCAGATCTTCTGAAACTAAAACTATAACGTTCATTCATTCAATAAGCTTTTAATGCGAGCCAACAGCCGTCATAAACCTTTGGTACGTTATTTTCAGCACGTGCAAACAAAAATCGCTACTGTTATTATTTTATCGTAAACACACGCCTCGTTCAAATACTTCTTAAGTTGTGCTGTATTTTATTCATTTATATCTTTTAGAAATGTTTATACGAATGGATTTACGAATTTACAAAATGTATACCAGTCGTTGAGTTATGCGTTTGACATTTTGAAATAATGACGTTAAATACTCTACATTTTGACAAGGTTTTGGGACTCGTGGAGTGAACTCTGATGTTCGCTCATTAGTTGAAATAGGTCATTGCAAAGTTGTGAAAACTGAAAAGTAAAAGTTTTCACACATATCACGAGTGTCCTCGGTTTGCTAATAGTGCGTTGGAGGGTCACAAAACACTTCCCACGTCTTTAGACACGGTGTTAATATAGTTCTCTTCATTTATTTTATGTGCTAGATTATACCCGTGTTGGTGACTAGGAATAGTTGGCACGGCATATTATCCTTACTCTATGATGAATATGATTGTAAATAGTTTTAATGTAATTTATGGGTATATAATTAGGTCATGTCCTCTTTTGTGATCATGGTATTAAACCGCCTATATGGGGTTATTAGAGCGATGTAAAACTCGAAGTAGTCCAAAGTTTAGCTTTTGGTCTAAATAAAAAAATACAAAGCAAAAAATAGGCCTTTCTATCAAAATATACTTAATCAGGATAATACTAAAGCCAGACTATACGGCGATATAATTCTGTTATAATAGGTTTTTTATAAATACACTATTTATTCATCAAAATTTAATTAAACCATTAAAATTTCCCACATATTTAAAAATCAACTTGTTTCGCTTATCAGTTCCACCTTTAAGTCTTATTAAATCTTATTAAAGTAAGAATTTACTCAATATTCAGCAATAAAAAGATGTAATCGTTCAAATATAAATGTCATTTAATAGTTAATTTAGTCAAATAGCACGAAAAAACTATTTCAGTCTCCAGTCTCTACGATTAGTTAAACAGTTGCATTAACTTTCTAAGCGCTCTTACAGTTTCACTGGAACGCGTGTAAGTGTAAGGAGATGTTATCTGTAAGCACAAATATTACGCACTTCAACAGAACACCGAACACAGCACTGAGAAATCAACTGATCATTATTTTTTGTAGAAATGTGTCGAACTTCTGCTTAACGTATTAAATTTGTATTTTACAAGGAATTTGGGTAAGACGCGTCGCCGGGCGCGCGTAGCTTACGACTAGTCACGGAATTTCATGTTCTGACAATCCTCTGGAACTTATAAATAGGTGCGTCAAGACATGTACGTACCACGAATAATTCGGGAGCTGTTCCCTCTGTTAGATTATTATCTCGCGCGTATCCGTTCAAAAACAAAATAAAATTTGTTTTTTTTTGTTTGAAGGGCTTAGGCAAGATTAGATATATTATCTTTATTTATTTTTAAATTTGTCGCACGTATGTTAATTATGTTAATAATTTTAATTTACTGCGTACATATACCTAATCCATCCATAGTTTCAATCGATACAGTTTCTGAAACACATTTTTATTTATATTGCAAACTAAAATAGTAGTAGGTATGTATGCAAATACAGATATGATACGTTCATAGATATCTGTAATTATTTGCAAACATAATTTAATGTTATCCTACTTTAGGCCGGTTATAGGTACATGTGTTGCAACCTCTGAACTTAGTAGTTAAAATGTTTCGTAAAAGTTTCTGCGTTACTACACTTCTTAAAACTTTCACAAGTGTTTTAAATGCAGCATTAAAGCTCATCTTATAGACTTATAGAGCAAACATAATATGTGTGGTGTTGTGTAGCTACCGAATCACATAGGCTCTGCCACTATTAAATAATAAAAATAAATAACTACTAATTTACAAATTGTTTATTATATTACAAATCGGTTCTTCAACATTACATAACATTTTCGTGTATTTATTATTTATATAGTATACATACATATATACTTAAAGTAAAACAAACCAGGACTTAAAACAGTAAATTTTATAATGGATAGTTTATACTGTGCTGCAGGCCTAGGTCGCAAATGGTAGCCAGATCTCAGTGTAAGTCGTGAAAACACGACACTGATTTTCAATCTGGCTCTGGTATGAAAGGCATTTAGTGGTAGAACCACCAGATCCACGGAGGTCACACCGTCATACTTATTTCTACCGTGTAACAGTTCAGGAGCTTCGGTGGTAGGGTGTCATTTGGCATGGCTGACCTACATTTGAAACATCTTAATCCTCAAGAGTGGCAAAACATTTATGATCGGCTCCAAGAAATCATCGGCTCCTTATTCAACCTGTCTTAGGTAGGTATATGAAGTTGGTTGCAGGTGTTAATCGGCATTTACCAGCTTGCTCCTTTGCGACTTTAATTTCACAAGAAAACAATATTATAATATATATTAGTAGCATTTTATCAAGTTTATTTAGACGACCGGGCGCGTTTTAAATAAAACTGTCGACGTCACGAATCTATTTCGGAAGCTTCCCGTCTCAGCCGAAGCCGTAATACGTCTATGACATCGGCTTTATTCATACAATCGACGAGCTTCCGCATACGGCTCCACCCAAGTGCACCTCCGTGTGACTTTCAATTTTCAAACAAAATATTAATATAAAAAATACAGGTCTTTTTAATTAAGATTTTTAATAATAAGCAAATAGCAGGCGATCATGCCTGCCTTTATGCTTTTATGTTAAACTAGCTGATCCTCGCGGTTTTACGTTAATTTAATGTGTTTATGCGTTATCAAAATAAGTAAAATCCTAATTCGACGCTGGCGGAGCGTCGAGTTTGTGGCTGTTTCCTTAGTTAATTGCCCTCTGAAGTGATATCTCCTTTTGCCAAAACATTAAGGTTTATTCAAAAGAAAATTTGACTTATATGCCCTGCAATTACAAATTTTTTTACACTTAAATAATACAGACAGATTGTACTTAGGCTTGTGGCATTTATATAGTTGCCAAAGCTAACCTGGAGAAAGTAAACATTTACTAAGTTGCTCTTCCGTCACAGATGTTTGGTAGCTAATGAGAAGTAGAAACTAAGACTCCATAGCGAAGATAAGTGAGTGAGACGTAAGCTCAATTCATGCGTCCTAATATAGCTTTGTTAAATTTATTTTCACCATCATTAAGTGAGAAAATTAAGCAATGTTATTGTTGGATTTAGCAAACAATTACGACTTAACTGCCACGTATGTCCTGTGTTGGAAAGATACCCTTACAGTACGAAAATAAACAATAACAATCTAGCTATGACTAACATAAACTGTATTAAAGTTTTCTGTTGTCGTGCTAAAATTTTCCAATAGGCGATAACTAATTAGGTACCGCCTCCCTTTCAATCATATGAATGTTATTATCGAATAAAGATGGCATGTAATTCCCAGTATCTTTATGATCTACGTGATTTATATTTATTTTATCATTGTAAGTATGCAACGCTACAGTAAATTTTATGTACTTTAGTTAGCATGAAACAGAAATATTTACCTACTATTTTTTCTTTATTCTGTGAAAACTTTTTAAACATAAATAAACTTATTAATTTAGTATAATTCTGTTTCAAATATAAATGAACATATAGGTACTTAAATTCAGAATATCTATACAAATTAATTAAATTAAAGTGTCTGTTTGTGATTTTAAAATAACATTTTTCACTCAATGCACATGAATGTAGGTATAAACGATTCCTATAACAATTGCAAATTAAAAGATTTTTGTCGATCTGTCTGTCTCTTTGGCTGAAGCTGAATCTTCTAAGCGGCTGGACAGATTTTGAAGGCACTTTCACTGGAAGATAGCTGAAAATAGGTCTAATTCATAATATAGGCTAGGTACTTTAATTTTTGAAAAAAGCATTGGAGCGCGCTCCACGCGCATATGGCCTCCTCGCGGGATTTCAGTTATGTTTATATATTTCATCATCAACCCGTTATTGGCTCACTGCTGGGCACGGGTCTCCTCCCAGTGAGAGGGATTTAGGCCCTGGTCAACCGCGCTGTAGACTTCACATACCTTTGAGATTTTTTTTTTTAAGAACTCTGATGTGCAGGTTTCCTCACGATGTTTTCCTTCACCGTAAAGCAAGTGATAATTATTTTTTAATACGTACATACATAAATCAGAGGTGCGTGCGTGCCCGGGATTTGAACCTCGGACCCCTCGAGTGAGAGGCCAAGTTTCAAATATTAGCCATTATCATTGCCTAATACATAATAATACGGTACATTAACTTAAATTATTACAAATCTGTAAAATGCAACTTCTACGCCTTAATTTTACTCTACAATCACGACATGACTTCAAGCTTTACGTTTGCAAAAGCATGTACTAATTACTCGTTCTTAATTAGTATGCTCATATACAAAGGAAAATTACTTGGCGTAGTGTACAGTAATCGTAATTTCAAAGTTACCTATAATATGTTTCATGTATTACAAGAGTCAATTTACGTATTTTCCTTACACATGATGTAACGTAGGTACACAAAATGGAAACATAAAACAGGATTTCAACCAAATTGAGTGTTCGTGAGAGTAAGCGTATAAGTAGTACCTTTATGTATCTGTCCTTCCTAGAGCAAAATAAGGCTACGGTATACCCTACTTGTCACC
>DWPV01008412.1:0-10037 GCA_018251915.1 Urbanus proteus proteus
CTGGTGCCGCGCGGCTTCTCTCGCGTCGCTGCAAAGGCGGACACACACCAATGTGGACACCGATCGACGACGCATATTTAATTTTTTTTTAGCATTTCAAAATATATTTAAAAAATTGCTTCATTATAAAACAATCGATTTTTGATACTATTCTGTATCGTACCACAACAGTTTAACACAAACTAAATACAGTACAGTATAATAATAGATGCTTTCTACACACATAGCCCCACAGAAGGATATTCTCCTGGGCCGTGGGTGCCATGGACACACAAAGACGAATACACAAACACCCAGACCCAGAAATCTATTCTTCAGATTCCTGTCTAGCCGGGAATCGAGCCCGGGACCCGCTGCGCACTGGTAACCGCTCTGCCATGGGGGTCGTCAAAATTTCAATTATACTATCCGACCTGATCGACGACCTGCATCGAGACTGGTCACCACACCGGTCTGACACTCAACAGGTTCCGGGTTCGATCCCAGGTCAGACAGATACTTCGATGGTCAATTTTCATTTTTGTTCTGCGTCTAAATATTTCTCTTATCGCCTGTCTTTGACACAACACAGTAGAAAATCCTAGTATCGGGCTATAAGCGTGTCTTTTTAAACCAACCCCCCCCTCTCCCCCCACTTACGTCACGTTTAAACTCGTCGACGAGGAAGTTGACGATGACGTTGTCGAAGTCCTCACCGCCGAGCAGCGTGTCCCCGTTGGTGGACTTCACCTCGAACACGCCCTTCTGTATCTCTAGCACGGATATGTCGAACGTGCCGCCGCCGAGGTCGTACACAGCGATGCTGGAAGGGTGAGACGGGGATCAATGACCACCAATAAGAAATGAGCGATGACAGCCTGGCTGGAAGGGTGAGACGGGGATTAATGACCACAAATAAGATGAAGCGAGCGGTGATAGACTTTGAAACTTGGCCTCTGAATCGAGGGGACCGAGGTTCAAATCCTGGGCACGCACGTCGATTTATGTGCGTATTAGAAATTAATTATCACTTGCTTTACGGTGAAGGAAAACATCCAAAGTCTACCAATTCGCACTTGGCCTGCGCGGTGGACTAAGGCGTAAAAACCCCTCTTACTGAGAGGAGACCCGTGCCCAGCAGTGGGACAATAATAGGTTGATGACGGATCAAGAGAAGAAATTGTGGGAAAGTGTAAAAAGAGCTCACATACAAACCCAGCGAAACATTGGCGACTACTCTGGTGTTGCAAGTGTCCATAGACGACGGTGACTACTTTCCATCAGGTCGCCCGTCAGTCTTATTGCTAGATTAGATTATAAAAAACTTTGGTGGACCTTTAATGGTTCGACTTTGAAGGCACCACTGTCACACCTATTTCAGCCTTATAACAGTAGTGTAGCGCTGCTGTGTTCTGGTATGAAGGGTGTGGTTAGGGAGATATAATTATCCGAGGCGTTCCAACTCAGTCCTCATGGGTAGCAATGTATCAGTGGTCAACCTTAGATAGGATCTGGGGTTGATTACAGATGTCCATGGGCATGGGCAGTGGCCGCTTACCATCAAGTGGACTGCATGCTCGTTTGCTACTTCAATCTACTTAAGTGTAAAAAGAGCTCTCCTACAAAGCCGGCGATGTATTGGCGACTCCTCTGGTATTGCAATGTCTGTAGGCGATGGTGGCTACTATCCATCACGTAGCCTAGTCTGCCTGCAATTACTGCGTGCAATTTGGTATGTTTGCTAGGTTAGATTATAAAAAAAAAAAGTAGTTTGTGGAAACCTTTATGCTTCGTTGTCGAAGGCACTATTGTCACTCTGGGATCTGCCTTATAACGCCAGCGTCCCTCAATTTTAAGTCCCTTACCGCCCCCCATTAGGCCTTAAGCGCCCACAGTGGGGCGTTATCGCCCACTTTGGGACAGACTACATTAGATTATGATCTAAGAGTACAATACAAAACTCACATCTTATCCTCGGCCTTGTCCATACCGTACGCGAGGGCGGCGGCTGTCGGTTCGTTGATCACACGCAACACGTTCAAGCCGGCGATTTGACCTGGACATAATGTTACGATTAATTATAGCACTGATTAGGTTCTACTATTTAAACACTGCGGTTTCACCCGCGTTAAAAAAGTAAAAAGGAATACTTATCTAAACATAGGTAACAACACACGCTCCCGCGAGGGTGCCCTCATACGCGTGGAGCGCGCGCTAACGGATATTTAAAAAAAATAGCTTCTGTTACGCCTTGGACCTTCGGCTATGTTTCAGGGAAAGTCCCGTCAAAATCGGTCCAGCCGAACAGACAGACCGACAGACATTTTTTTTAAAATTGCATTTCCGTATAGTTATATTTATATACAACTGTATATACGACAGACATTTTTTTAAATTGCATTTCCGTATTATATGTATACTTATTCCGTAGTTATATGTATACTTTTATATGCATTGAGTAAAAAAAAAATATTTTGAAATCACAAGCAGACACTTCAATTTTATTTATTTGTATAGATAATAAATAACGCTTCACACTCATAGCCCCACACTAGGTGCCATGGACAACACACAAGATAAACAACTCATCATTCAAATTTCCGCCTCGCTGGGAATCGAACTCAGGACCCTCGGATTAGCGCTCCGGCGTGTTAACCATTGCGCCATCCGGGTCGTCGTATAATGTTTCTGCAATAGGAAGATTATAGTCATACACAGAAACGGCCATATTTATTGATAACGATCTATTTATTTTGCAATAATGATTGCATTTACAAATATACCCGATTGATGGAACAGATAACCCAGTTTTTGTAATTTCCAATTTCACAATACTCTATTGTCAATGAAATGAAAATTGTCAGTAGTTTTTTGAATCTGTGGACGGACTGTATCGAATGTTAAAAAATATAAATTTGTGTCTGTGGTGGTTTATTTTTAATTAATAAACAAAAAAGTGGCGGTCTCGCTTAAAACAAAAACTTATGATGTTATTTTTTGGACAATTAAGTGTAGAACGAGTGGTCAACCTAAAGTATTATTTTTTAACTAAACATAGCGAAAAAATACCTATCAAATACAATACACTTAGGATACAGTAACTATTTTAACGAATGATATACAATTAAAACATTATTTTTAAAATCGATAAAAGAGGAAATCTTCTCCTTGATTCTTCTTCTGATAAAATAACCACATAAATTATATTTTATATTTAGACTAGTGTTTATTTAATAACACAGAACCGGTTTAAAAGCCTTAAATTTAATATTCTATCAGTTTTATATAAAACCAGGAATAATTTGGTGATCACGCATACATAATTACTCGTAGGTACCTATATTGCCGTGAAAAATCAGAAATTCATTTTATAATTCTAATATTTAATCATTTCTTGTTTTCATACGTCACATGATAATCTTGTAAAATTATTATTTAAATAAAAGGGGAAATCCCTATTCCATTTTGTTATAAATAGAATTATTGACATTTAACGTAGAAAATGTTATATATTCAAAGTCAGTGCTATTTGTTTCTTCCCCTTGTTAATAGCTATTCCCCTTGGTAATCTGAGATTGATTTTACTATTGACTAGCTGATCCCCGCGGTTTTACCCGCGTATAAGAATTACAAAAGAATATTACAAAAACAGGTGATACACGGCTCTCCCACGACGGCGGCTGCATACGCGTGGCGCGCGCGCTTTTTTTTACAAAATTAAAGTAGCCTATGTAACGCTTTAGAAGTCCCATCAAAATAGGTCCAGCCGTTTAGAAGATAATCTCAGCATTCTCAGCGAAACAGACAGCATATTTAAACATATTTAACATCAGTGCTTGCCAGCCATTAAGACACGTAAATTATGTTTCGCGGGTTGTAAATTTTTTGTAGAACTTCGTTCATTGATGGCAACAAAGAACCAATAAATTGCAGGTTTCTTTGTAGTAAGAATAGGATTAAGTACTGATTTCTATGTGTTTGTTTGGTGACAGCGATTTCCTATAATCGGCTGCTATGCCACTTCCACTTCTTTCTCTTTTCCGTGATTAAATTAATAAAGTACTTTCTTACCTCATCGGTATTTCTTAAGATTAGCGCATTCAAAGCTTAGCTTTTTGATAATCGTATAAGTTACGTATCTTATATTCCTAGTATATATTTTATTACAGACATCTTTTAAGTCTGTCTTTAAGACCAATTTACGCTCCTCAGATTGCTGATAAATTATATACAAGTAATCAAATTGATGATGAACAATTAAAACCTCAATCAATCTAAACTTTAATCAAAGTAATAATATATTTCTTGTAAATAAATTAAATGAGTCGTAATTGTAAGTAAATTAATTGATGTCGTATAAATAATATACCAGAATGTACCATTTTATTGCTTAATGGTGACATCGACGGATAAATACGGAAAAGCTACATATTAGGGTTCCTCACCCAAAGGGTAAAACCATGGCAAAAGAGAGAAAGATAAGGAAAAAAGACAAAGGGTAAAACCATGGAAAAGAGAGAATGACGAGGAAGTGGCATAGAAGACGATTAGTATGGGAACCGCTGTAGCCAAACAAACGCATAGACATTAGTGCCTTACCACTAAGAAACCTGCATTTAATTGGTTACTTGTTGTCAACAATCAATGACGAAAGTTCACAAAGATTTAATTATATAATTGAAATATGAAAATATAATTGAAAATGTTACAATACGAACTTATTAGATTGCTGGCTAGGGTAGCTTTTTTAAAAACTTATTTTAGTTTAGTTAGACAGTATTGTTTCAGCGCTGCAGTAGCTTTCAGGTATAATTTAAGGATTTTTGTTCAAATTAGCTTCTCTAGTACTTTAGTATATTTTTCAATGGTTTTAACATAATTTCCCCAAACATTCTGTTTTCAACAAACATCAAACATAATTTCCCCAAACATTTTGCTTTCATCAAACATGTGACGTATCTGTAGCCGCGGAGTCATTGCTTCATTATTTTTTACTGCTCTACGATTAGTTGTGAAATCAATTAGTTATTCCTTCAGTTTTATGGTATTTCTGTGGTTTTTGCATATCGTAACATTGTTTTTTGTACCCATTACTGTCTCACTGCTGGGTATGGGTGGGAAATTCACCAGAATGCAACGGATTTAGCACCCGCGCTGGATAAATTTAGAATAATAGATACCTAAATATCTTTAAAAATATAAGCTCTTCCGACATGTTTCCAATAATATAAAAGTAAAAACAATACATTTACAGATTGTAAAGCTAGTATAGAAAACGAAATAAAATACGATTTTTTATAAACGGAAAGATAAAAAAACAGTGATTTGATTTCTGCTAAAATAAATATGTACTTCAAATCGTTCATGATTCTGTAATTAATGTAAATTGTTATAATTAGAAATTAATATAAATAATTAATATAAATTGTTAATTGCGAAGAATTGTAACATATTCGTATTTAAAATTAAAAGTGTCTATTTATCAACAAAAAAACAAGAAGAATGATTAATATCGAGGATAGTGATAATTAAAAATTATAACATCGAACAAATTAAGAAAAAATCATAAAAATGACGCTAGGTGGAAGCACATTATGCAACATAATCCAAAGTTTCCCTGTGCTGTTAATCTTAGCACAAAAGTACAATAAGTCCTTACATCCCCCATTTATATACCAACCGCCGAGCCCGACTCACTCGCCCGAATATTATGAGGCATATGACGCGTTAATACAGTCGCTATTCGGTCCTGATTGCGATTATTCCCATTACGGCCATGCGTACGGTTACGGCAAAAAGTGGACGCAAGATTATTCGCACAAACCGTGTAATGGATATCCCACATATCCCCAACCAATATCGCCCCACGGGTACGGTTATCCCCACGGGTCAAGCCATCCCACGCATACTGGTTATCCCCACGGGTCAAGCCATACCACACATAACTTGTACCCCTATTATGGGTCAAAAAAGGCAAATATATACAATTCGACGTATGTCTACAAATACGCGCCGAATCAAATGACAAATACGAAGCATAAATACAAAGTTGTGGTTTTGAAAAACGGAAGAGGAACTCATCATCACAGGCACAGATCGGAAAAATTGCAACGTAAGTAATATCTGTGCAAATAAATAAAATAGGTAGATTAATCACCTTGTATTTGAGTGAAGATACAAAACTACGCTTCTTTCACGTACACGTCGTAGTTACACGTACACACAAAAAACTAGCGTAGTATCATGCCAGTAACTTTAGTTTATTTATGCTCACATAATCACTTTTATAACCCGACCATTAAAACGTGGCTTCATTTGTTTGTTAGGAATGATAGATCTACTTTATTTATGTGAGTTTCTGTGTATTTTTATCCGCTTTAAACACGATGAGGTCTTTATTTGACAAAAGTTCTCGAATAAAATCACACCCACCACCGGTTTGCGTTTACACAAATAACACACTTGCGCATTAATGTATTTTGCACCAAGTAATAATATCACAGATAATTTACGTTTTTGTACTACAATAAACGCTTTGAAAAATGCGAGTATAATACCACAAGAGTCGCACAAAAAGTTCACAGTAATATTATTTTGGCGTTTCTTGAACCACCTCTTCAATATAAGTATATTACCACAGTAGTCAGTACAAAAAGATTACAGTTCCAAGTAATATTGTTTTGGCGTTTCTTGAGCCACTTCTTCATGTTAAAGAGTTTTTCATGAACTAACCACAAGCAAGTATAGGATTATCATCCATGCAAAGGTTAGAGGGAGGCTTTGGATCGATAGTTGTTGTAACAATTCGGTACCTACGAAATAACTATTACCCTAATTTAAATAGGGAGTAGATTCGACTTTACATTACTTCTTACAATTAATAAGTGTGTCATCTATGCTTACAATACCATCCTTTGGTAATTTTGTATTCGGGTATTATTATATTTTGACAACAATATTTGGGATATTTAAATTAACCTTTTTATTCAGAGAACCACAATAATGGAAAACATTAAATGGGTTGAGGGTATATGATTTTCAACCCACACTGAAAATCATGTAACCTCAACAACAACTTTTCCAATGACTCATTAATTATGACATGATTAATAAAATCTAATTAGAAGTGACCTACATTGTATGTAGGTATGTGTAAGGGGGACACCCTTAGGGAAAAAGAAATCGAATTCCAGAGTCATTATTCATTACTTTTAAACAAAATTATTATATTAATACATTTTATAAGTTAGACGACCCGCGTGGCGGAGCGGTGACCATACTGGCCTGTAAAAATCTTTTTTATTCTATTATTAGTATTTTTATATTTCTATAATAATAAAAATACATACATGTCACTCCATTTCCTACCCCATAGATTACGATTTGGTACTTATGTTACATAAAAATATACTTTCTACACTGATGACACCAAAGTAGGGTTTTCCTCTGAATCCTGGGGCCATTGATACACACATATACGAATACACAAACACCCAGGCCCAGAACAGAAATCTAAATCCATCATTTAGATGTCTGTCTGGCCGGGAATCAAACCCGGGTCCCATTGCGCGTCAGACCGGTGTAGTAATCGTTCCGCCACGCGGGTCGTCAAATATACTTCGTTCAATATATTATTATAATTTATTACAAAGATACGCATCAAAGTGTAATTTTCATTTTTAGGAAAATTGCTACGTAATGTCCATTTTCCAGTAAATGGAAATGAAAAGTTTTCCGTTTCCTATATTTATGGTTTTCCAGTATTTGATCCTGGTTTATTGAATGAGTAACATTGGAGGTTAGTTCCGGCGTTGACATATTATTATCATTACAAATTATACATTATACGGATATGTGTTATACAGATATAACTCAACAAAGTTATATGTCTTTGCTTGTCCCTCTAAATATAACTATTTTATTGAAGTTTTAGGAATGTTATTAAAGATTTTTAAGTAATATTCTTAAAGTCTTAGCGTACCTTTTCATATAATTTATATTTATAAAGCATTCCATCATTTCCATCCATCTATCAGCTATTTAAGTTCTATTGCTAAAACTTTATTATAGGTGGTAGAGCCCTTTATGGTGCGACTCCGGCGGCACCACCGCCACACCTACATATTTATGCCTTATAACAGCAGTGAAGCGCTGCTGTGTTCTGGTTTGAAGAGTGTGGTAAGGAAGGCATACTTATCCGAAGCGTTCCAACTCCAGTCCTCAGGGGTAGCAACACATCTTTGGCCGACCTCAGGTAGGACTGTAATCTTATCTGCGGTTGATGACAGTCCATGAGCGGCAGTGGACACTTACCATCAGGTGGACTGCACGCTCGTTTGCTAGTTCCATCATATAAAAAAAACATTGGCCACATTTGTTTAAAACAGTCACTTATATTAAGCTATATGTACACAAACAGACAGACTTACGCATACATTACAAGTGTTGTGACGTCGCAGCTCACCTCGGCACAGACTCTTATACGTCGCGCCGGTCAAGACCTCCGTAGTCTGTTTGACCGCACGGACCAACGCGGTAACCAACCTAACTTAAACCATTATTCAACGTCTTGGTTAACTCGGTTTAAAACGTGTTTCGGGACTGATACATTATTGGGTTTTAATTGTGTTAACAATGCGCGTATAGTTTTATTAGTTTTAATACTCGTTATTTTATGAAAGAGGATATTTTACAAGGATTTTAGTATCAAATATTCGTTCGTAAATATTAAATATTCTCGGACGTTTTTTCAATAGTCATTTTTTTTAAATAACGCGCGGCGGTCGCGTAGATTTGTGACTGGTGTTTAGTTATTTAGTTTAGTTAAATATGTCGCGAATTAGTTTGATCTGTGTGTGTTTGTTGTTACATGTAGTGACTGTTTTTTGTCAATTTGGTGAGTATGATAAGTTTTATTAACCGATATGTTAGGTACTAATGGTTGATTTCCGTTTTTTTATTGAGTGATATGTGTTAACTATTTAAGTTAATGTTTTCGACTTTAGTTTCTGACGTGTGTTTTAACTAAGTTGTTAAATTAGGATCTATTACCACGTTTTGTATTTGATATTGTTTGTTGTATTTAGATTAAAGTTCGTATATGAAATCACATGTAAAACGTAAAGTGTACCAATGTATTTTAAGTTTGGTCCTATAAGTTTAAAATTAAAGAAAGTTCTTATAAATAAAAGCGTGTTGAAACAACTAATAAATATATTACATGTTCTCCATGGAAATTAATTTTACATATGCGTGAAAATCTTATTATAACTTTACCAAAAACCACCGTGTAAATTAACATTTAAAATATATAAGAATCAATATAGATCGATGGAGGGTCAAACTGTTACAACATTTTTTAGTTTATAGAAATTCTTGAGTTTTGGTAAAATAATATCGTCTAACTTAAATAAGTGGCGACTATTTTAGTCTTCAGAAGTTAAATAATTATTTGTGACCGACTACAGGTAGATACTTCCTTCCTCTGTTCTATACCTATGGAGTTGGTCACAGATGGTTGGGCGGTAGCGACCAATAAAACATCCATCCAAACAGTTAAGCAAACTCCACATAACATCTGCATTCGTTATCAGTAAGGTGCAATTATATACATGCCGATTCTCAACGGTTTTCCTATTTCGTCACTAATTACGCTAATTTTATAATTAGTGGCATAATACGAAAACTGTATATTATTGGAAATTTGATGTATTTTTTGTTTACGCAGAGTTTAATAGAAGTTCAGTTTTAAAACATAATTTATTTTTTTCTATCAATTTTTTTAACAATATCTTACTAAAATTATAAAGCTGAAAGTTTGTGAGGATGGATGGATGGATGTTTGTTACTCTATAACATAAGAATGGCTGAATGGATCTGGATGAAATTTAGTGCAAACATAGACTGTAGTCTGGAATAGTATATAAACTACTTTTTATCTCGGGAAAACGTGCAATTCCCGTGAGATACACTTATTTTGTTTTATCGCCGTGTCAATCTCGCGACATGTTTATTGATTTACTTTTCAAACGCTAGTGAAACCGCGGGGATCATCTAGT
>DWPV01008413.1:0-10037 GCA_018251915.1 Urbanus proteus proteus
TGAGGTAAGAGTGAATCTACTTTATTATTTTAAACTATCTGATCCCCGCGGTTTCAGCCGCGTTAAAAAAAGTAAAAAGGAATATATATCTAAACATAGGTAACACTAGCTGATCCCCGTGATTTCACCTGCGTTTAAAAAGTAAAAAAGAATACATATTTGAACATAAATGTCATCCCGCTCTCCCGCGACGGCACGCGAATGCGCGTCGAGTGCGCGCTACTCGATTTTTCGTAGATTAAAGTAGCCTATGTTACGCCTTAGACCTTCAGTTATCTTCCAGTGAAATTCCCATCAAAATCGGTCCAGCCGTTTAGAAGATTAGCTCAGCCAAACAGATAGACAGACCAAAATTTTTTTAAATTGCATTTTCGTTATAGGTATCGTGTATACTTTCATATGAATTAAGTAAAAAAATGTTATTTTGAACTCACAAACAGACACTTCAATTTTTTTTATTTGTATAGACGAGAAAATTCCACGAAATAACAACAATTTTGACATAATATGTTCAGTTTTTTTACATTCGCAGATATTTTACCATAACCTTAATTTCACTGTTATTTTAAGATTGTCGTTTTTACATCATAAATTATTCAGAAGGCTAATGAGAGCCTGAAAAAATATATTTCCAAAGAAACGACACACTAAATTCGTTTTTCCTTTTCAAAGAATGTTTCGTGTGATATGATCGAGTGAACGCTGTTATTACAATAGTTATTTTCGTTAGGAATCTGGTTTAAGTTTAACATTAATAATAATCAAAAATACATTACTAATTTAGGTCAATCTCTTTTAAATGACTAAACTATACTATACTATACGAGTTGTTACGCATAAGACCTTAGAAATTATACACATGCCCATGTGCGGGAGTGGAAACTTGCTCGTTTGTAACTCCCATGCTGAAAAAATCTATTAATATACTGGGAATACGTCCATAAACCACATACTTTACTATGATATTATCTTTGCTTTACAAAACCCTTAAGCCATATTGCGTTTGAACATTGATCAAAGCTCGCTGGTATCATTGTGTGCAATATAGACTCAATTGGACGATATTGGTAAATAGGTCAAAGGTCAGCTAAATGAAAAATGAAGAGAAGAAGCAATATTTTTTTGAAGAATGAACTGAAAAAAATCTGAGCATATTAATTTTGAGCATTTGGCTCGAAAAACCAAATTAGTAAATTCAAGCAATAGGCAAATAGCAATTGTTATGACAAATGACTTTACACAATATAAGTAATATATAACAAGATTTTCTGTTTAACGAGAATAGCAACAAAATAATAAATTCTCCTAAAGTCTTTCAAAGATATGAAAGTTTCCAACTTATTAATTCTGCTGTATACAATAATATATCTACATGAATAGAAGTTATATAATCTACTTTGAAGGAGGTAGGTCAATATCAGTATTATACGAGGTGTGACCCCAGCAGAACAGTAGCGTCTAATAGGAAGCGAGACATCGCAGTATCCATGCTACGCAACCAATTTCAATTGCCTTAATTAGAATAGGCTTGCCTATGCTATAGCCTTTATTTCAATATTATGCATAAACAGGCTTTATTAACCCATATATCATAGCCGCGTTGTGATTTGCTCTCAAGTCAATGTATTAAGGCTAAGTGGAAAAGTACTATGTACTCTACATGCAAAGATGCTAGAATCACTTGTGGTTCGACTTCGATGGCTCCACCGCTACATCTATTTCCAATAACAATCTTGTTCAGTACTTCTCTGTTCTGGTTTGAAGAGTGTGGTAAAGGAGACACTTATCCGAGGCCTTTCAACTTAGTCATCACGTAGCAATCTGTGAGCGATCTCAGATAGGCCTCTTATATATTTGGCGGCAGTAATCACTTACCGTCAGGTGAACTGCACGCCTGTTCGCTACATTTACTTTGTATGAAAATGGACCTAAAATAATACTAAACTTCGTTCAAAACGCTCACAATAGTATCGGGTTATATGAAACAGCCGTGACTCGTCATTACGCGTCTCGTTAGCGTAGTTGGCGAATGCCGGCGCCGGCTGTGTCCACAAATTTGCATTGTGGACACAACTCGTAGTAAACACTTACCAACGTATGCTGATTAATGGCAAATTGATACTATCAGGAGCAACGCGCTCACAAATCTCTGTTTGCTGTTTCATTATATATCCTAGAGTCTTCTACTAAGCAACAAGAAAGAAAAGGCCATCAAGCTGTTTTTAGGACAGTGAAAATCCTACGTAACCCAGTGTCTCTTCCAAGGCATCGTGATGCCTTTTGAATGTTTCTTTTAGTCATTAAAACACCTATGTAACTTAGTGTCTCTTTCTAGACTCCCTAGACTTTTTACAGGTATCCATCCAGCGAAATAAGTCAAGCCTTAATTTAATAACACTAAAGTTCATCCAAAATACATGGAACATATGAAACAGTCGTGACTCGTCATTACGCGTCTCGTTAGAGTAGTTGGCGAATGCCGGCGCCGGCTGTGTCCACAAATTTGCATTGTGGACACAACTCGTGGTAAACACTTACCAACGTATGCTGATTAATGACAAGTTGTTACCGAATGTTTTTTTTTTGTTCTTCCATATACTCAAGGCCGTCTTAGGGAGCAATTCCAGATATAAAGTATTACCTAACATTGGTCACAAATGCCTTGGTACTACTGAGGAACAAGTTGAAATTTCCGTGATAAATATCTTGGCACACCTTTCAGACCAGAACTCAAGTCAACAATATTTTTAGGCAGAAGTAGATGGCACTGGTGCCTTCAGAGTCGAACCACAAACGGTTCTACCACCTTAACCGGGTTGTGGGATTATTACCACACTAAAATCTTTCGGTGACCCTCTACTCTACCTAAAATGCGGCATCTCCAATGGACATGCAACCGGAGTCCTTTGTACAAGGTGCCCCTTTATGCCACTGCCCGGAAGAGATTAATTACGCTCACCCTTCCCTTCCCCAAAGTCGTTGGCTGGGAGTTTCAATAACCATGTTATTTCATTTTTTTCCAAGTGTTTTATCATACATAGCTAATGAAGATAAATTATAGTTATAATCCTATCTAGATTTCATAATAAATGACCAAGTCCAAAACACCACTAGCCACTTTGAAGTAGACTGCAAACTCATTTGTTCTTCAACGTTACAATAAAGTGAAGATCCGTAGACCCGGAATTGTCGAAAGGTTTTTTGACCAAATAATTCTATTTCTATTCAATGACACCAAATTTGACGGCACATCAATCGAACGCGCCGCTCGAGTAAATCGGAAATGGAGACAGCCCCCGGCGACAAGATCCGGCATCCGGTTCGAGTAGGGTTGCCAGACGTCCGGATAAAGTCGGACATAGGCTTCGTGAATACGTGTCCGGTTTGTCCGACTTTTGTATGGCTTTTCAAATATAGATAAGTTTAGGCAAAAGTGATTTTAATCATTTTAATTAGCTTCAGCGACCTTTTATTTTCTTATACGTCATCAAATTTTGAGTTCGGTTAATGAAAAATACTAATTAGCTTGAGCGACCTTCTCTTATCGTCGTTGCGTTTAGCGACTGCGTTTCGTTTTGAAGTGAACAACATTGGTGATGTCAGGCCGACCTGGCTGATCTATCCAGCTATTAAGTTTGACGACCTGGCTACCCTAGGCTCGAGGGATGAGCCAGTTTTAGACATTATTCAGTGCCTTGACATTTATTGAAGGTTGATGCAGTGAGATCCCTGTAGACTTCACATTTCTCTACAAAGTAGGGAAATATAAAGTCTTGGTATACTTATCAGATTTGTTCCGAGTTCGACTCGAGGTCTGAATTCTAAAAGAAAGAAATCATTGTGGGTCGACTCCGGCGGAACCACCGCTACACCTATTTCTGCCTTATAACAGCAGTGTTCAGCGCTGATGTGTTCTAATTTGAAGGGTGTGGTAAAGGAGAAATACTTATGCGAGGCGTTACATCTTAGGTAGCAGCGCATCCTTGGCCGATTTCAGGTTATATTTCTATTCAAGTAAATAAATTTGAAGTGATGTTTATAATTATTTTAATATATTTTATTATTTTAATAATATTTTTAAACACTCATACACGTAAAGTGCACACTGGTACTTTTGACGAAATAATCAATATTTTTTTTTGTCTGTCTGTCTGTTTGTTTTACAATTACACACCGTTTGCATTGGTGTCCACATTACATTTTTATGTTTGGATTAATTTATATTGAAAAGACGAAAATAAAATTAATAGTATCGTGCGAAGTATTTCTCATAAAAACGTAGGTCCGCGTCAAATTCACTGCCTTAACTGAACAGAAATAAAGCGACTGAATTTGACATCCATTCACTCATTTTATTCGTATTGGTTTCACTCAGTTTCGTGCCAGTTTTTCCTTTATTCCGTACATGTTCTAGGCGCTTGAGCGAGTCGGAAATCGTATGAGTTGTTGTCGGGCACATCCGACGTTCCACCTGTTAAAACAATGCAAACGAAGTAAGTTTCGCTACGAGACATGGTTTACGACGATGAAATCCGTGAAGTAACTAAGCTTACCGACATAGCTCTCAAAATTAGGAAGCTGAAGTGGTAACCGCAGAGGAAGAAAGTTTCTCGCATTTTTTTGTGTATACAAAGTACCCAAAGGTATTTTATATTAATTACAATCTAGCCCTATATAGACTAATTAGTAATTCTACGCTAACTTAAACTGCTACATAATCATTTATGAAGTCAAGCGTCTACTGGCAATGCACTTCTTTGTTCTAATACATAAAGGAGTAGACACTTTGTTCTAGTGTTCCTTAGAGTAAGTAAGTCACTACTTCACTAACACTATGTTAAATCACTAGCTCAAAGGGCTTAGTCCGTTTGAGTCTCCTCACTAGTTCCGTCGTATCAAGAAGCTGGATGGCCTCGATATTAACGTGATGGTGAAGTCTTTTTTGGTGACTTTTTTACAAAGTATACATTAAGGTCCTGGTGTAAATCTTCATTTCTTACATAACAATGTGTATTTGCAATCCCCCTAAGTACTTTGTTTTGAAATCTTTGTATGGTTACTGACTTACTTTTTTGGTACAGCCCCAGATTTAAATACCATATGTCTTGCTAGGTAACTTAACCTAGCTTTGTTAGGTAACTTAACATACATTGATCAAGAACAAACATGATAACAAGGTAACCCGCGGTTCCAATGTTTTAAAATTGAACACCAAGTAGAATTTTAAAATATCTTACGTAACGGCTGAAATTTTTACGGTCTCTAGAAAGTTCTCTTTAAATAAAAGTTCCGTAAAGTCTAGTCAGCAGTTTGTGAGATTAGATCGTACAAAGTGCAGACATCAAATCGGTTCAACCATATGCAAAATATAATTGGAAAAAACTAAACAGAAAAAAATCAAAAAATCATATTTACGTCTTCGTATTATTTACATATTTTAAATCTTAGCAGATTAGAGACTCTTCCAAACGGCTGGACCGATTTTGATGGTACTTTCACTGGAAGGTAGCTAAAGGTCTAAGGCGTAACATAGGCTACTTTATTTTTTTTAAAAAGCATTAGCGCGCGCTCCACTTGCATGAGACCGCCATCGCGAAAGCGCGGGATATCTTACGTTTAAATAAGTACGCCTTTCACTTCTTTAACGCGAGTGAAACCGCGGGATTCAGCTAGTTAGAACTATAGAAATCAGTTACAGTTAGTGATAATCCTAATGTCCAATGATTAGTCATTCACAGCCGAATAGGATAGGTAAAGGAGTATGCCCATTCGTGGTTTCAAATTGTTCACGAAATTAAATTTAACTAAAAATCTAATTTGATTTTTTCAAACAACTTTCCAAAATATCGAGCTATAACTTCGCCGGAAAAAAGTCTTCATAAAATTATTTTATTTACCTTTCTATTACACCGCACTGTCTAATTCCAATATGGCGTTTCGGTTGGTCTAATTGTGAATTTATCGATTAATCAATAATGATAAATTAATCCATAGCTTAAAATTATTCATAATTGAGGTCTATGTGGCTGTGTAATTACTTTTATCTCACTGATTTTTCGCTTGCGTGCCGCATTGTTTACAAATGTTATTTGCAAGTTGCAAATAACCAATTTTGGTGAATTTTTTTAACCATTTTCTCGTAAACCCGGCGAAATGTAGGTAATTTCTTATAAATATTCAATCTGCAGTTAAACCTCTACAAAATGATTTAAACTGTAATATGGTACAACAATATTTGAAAATGAAACTTAACACCATATATTAGTGGGCATTGTCCATTGTGTATACGAGTATATCTTATAGTAAGATGAAGTAAACAGCATAGGTATACGTCTAAGAGTGATTTAAACCGAATGTTCTGAACATGCGCGTAATGGAATTGAGCCGTTTCAAAAATAGGTTTACGATCAATTAAGTAAGTTTTATCCGGTTCAGCGCTTCGGATACCTTGTGATGTTTCAGTGTAAATATCCTTTGAAACAGACATATGTACGACACCTACTATTGTCTTTATTTGAAAGATAATGTTGAGAAGTTCCTGAACTATCCTTAATAATGCCTTAGTTAAGTATAGCAACTTAACTAAGTGAATTTACACTTTTGTTTCTGGATGTTGACTCAAGAAGAACCTAGTGCTTGGCTGTCTGTTTTGGCTGTGGTAATCTTCTAAACGGTTGGACCGATTTTCACGGGACTTTCACTGGAAGCTAACTGAGGATCTAAGACATAACATAGGCTACCTTAACTTTAATTTTGGAAAAATATTAGCGCGCACTTCACGCGCATACGGGCCTCCACGCAGGAGAGCGGTATTTATGATAAGTTTAAATATGTATTCCTCTTTACTTTTTAAACGCGGAGAAAACCGCAGGGATCTTCTAGTTTGTATAAAAATATATTATACCTAAATTTTAATTTTCCCGTCGATTAGCACGTCGCTTTCTAACCTAATTATGATGAAATTCTAATTTCGCAAAGAGGACTACGCTATCATGATAGTGTATATCATAAAAGTTAAGTAATTAGGGCCTCTTTAATTATTTTAATGGATCGACGATAATCTGATAGACCGTACCCTAGACATGGTGTTATTTATATTGGTAGCAGTTATTTTTAACCTCTGACGCAAATAGGGGTATTAGTAAGATTAAGTATATAGATTATTTACTTAAAATAGCATCAAGATGTTGGAAACAAAAACAATCGTTAATAGCAAAACATAATTTTGAAAAAAATCGAGTGTTTATAGATAAGTTTAACTACTCATTTGGACGTTATCTTTTCGAAGTCAATTACGCTTTACCGGTTTATGCTCAATTAAATATTAGTTTCATCATTAATTTGATATTTCACACCTGCCACAAACTTTCCGCAACTACCTAGGATTGACTGGCATAGAATGTCAGTAGGCATTATTTGCTACTTTCTATGTTGATAGAGGTGAAGCAATAAATATATAAATAAATAAAGTAGGGGTTAATGTGAGAATTTTAGCCATTAAAATCCCCTCTCTGGTCGTTCCCAACGGTACGTAGATAACTCCAGCATCTCCATCGGAACGTCTCCGGAAGCAAAGCTCATCCCATACCTTCGGATGCTCGTCGAAACTATCGTTTCTTTCAGGGTCGTTTGCTGGACGATACGAAATTCTACTGCTATTGCGGTTTTTAAATTCTAAAATTACTAACGAAATAGCACCAAAACGTATAACTGACAAGATCCAGCTAAAAGCGAATTAATATTGATTTTTCACACACAAAATACACATGATTAAAACAGCTTTTGCCCGCGGCCTTGCACGCATTAAATTACATATAAACCTTCCTTTTGAATCAGCCTATCTATGTATATAAAAAAATGCTTCAAAATCCGTTGCGTAGTTTTAAAGATCTAAGCATACATAGGGACAGGCAGCGAAAAGCAACTTTGTTTATTCTATGTAGTAATAGTGATGGTAAGCTTTGGTGCGACAAACGTTCTAAACCTTTCTTGGGTTCTGCCTTTATCACCTTGGAGTTCCTTTAAAGGGTGTAGTAAGAAAGGGGCACGTACACAAAGCCTTCCAAATTTGCCTTTTGTTACAGCAACGCTCACATAAGATTTAATCCTATTTACCATTATAGTCTACGGGCAGCAATGGTCATTTCTATCAACTTTATAAACCTAAAAATGAAGTTACGAGAGTCAAACCAAGAATGATTTCACCTCATTCATCAATTTGGACGGAGGAGGTCTTTGGATGTCCACTGCTGGAGATAAGCCTCTACTAATGGGGGTAATGACCCCAGAGGTTCATATTACATAGCTCAATTTATCTGAGTTACACAGTAAGAAGCTGCTACATATCTCTTGGACTTTGCCCTTTATTCGCCTCCTACGTCTTGAGAAGAAAGTGAGTGGTTTTTAAGACCGACATCGCACGGTACAGTATTCTAGTATTCTACCAATTATCATACGCCAAATATAGCATCTATACAAATAAATAAAATTGAATTATCTGTTTGTAATGTCAATATTACGTTTTAAAATAAATTATACACGGTAGCTATAACCAAAATGCAATTATAAAAAAGTCTGTCTGTATATTTGAAGTAATCTTCTAAATGGTTAGACCGATTTTGAGGGGACTTTTACTGGAAGATACTTACTACTTAAGCTACTTTAATTAAAAAACCATTAGCGTGCGCTCCACGCAATGCAGCCGCCGTCGAGGGAGAGCCGGGTATCACTTATGTATAAATAATATTTAAACGGAATAAATATTATGCATGTCGTTATACATCTTAAACGCGGGTGAAACCGCGGGGATCAGTTAGTCAAAAAATCAAAATCAAAAACATTTTATTCAAAGTAGATTCTTTATAAGAATTCTTTTTGAACGTCGATAATATTATTTTTTCACCCACCACTTCGGAAGGTGTTTAGTTATGGAGAAGAAGAGACGCAAGAAACTCCATAACAAACATCTTTAAAAAAAAAGGTTTCAATTACAAGGCTTGGAAGTAGGTATAACAATTTGAATAATTTACAAAACGAAACAATATCAAAGCCTCTCCACAAATTCGTTACATCTATGCCCTTGACGTCTGTCAGTCCTTTCTGAGGCTGACGAGGACGACAAAGGACATGGCCGAAGTATAATGACTAACATTTTCAGACCTCATTTAGCTTTGTACTGCACAACATAATTTGTTTTAATAAATCTTGTTTGGGCGCTCAGATAAATATGTATCTGAGTTTGGACGTCTGTTAATTTTAAAACGTTTAAATCTATACTAATAAATAAAATTAAGTGTCGTTTGTGATTTCAAAAAACAACCTTTTACTCAATGCATGTAAAAGTATACATGCTATCTATAACAAAATAATGCAATTAAAAATATTGTTCGTCTATCTATCTATCTTCTAAATGGCTGGACCGATTTTGACGTGACTTTCACTGGAAGATATCTAGAGGTCAAAGGTGCGTGCGCCGTCACGGAAGCGCGGGGTGTCCCTTACGTTTAAATAAGTACGCCTTTTTACTTCTTTACCGCGGATGAAACCGCGGGGATCAGCTTGTTTAATCAAAAGAGTCATTCTTATTAAATTACTTATGCGTGATTAGTTGTACTAGTTGTCAACTTGTAATGCCTTTGAAAGTCCCTTCATAAATTTCTTTGACTTTTAAGACTCAAGTGGAAAAATTATGAGAAATATATTTTGCGTGTCTTATATTTGCGCATACATAGTTATACAATGATGGTAATAAAATTCGAGCGAAGTGGTACGTAGGTAGGTACCTACCACATCACTTAAATTGTATTACCGTCATGATAAATATTATGTGAAGTGAAGTGGTAGAACTTTATGTAGTTCGACTCGAGTGGCACCACCGCCACACCTACTTCTGCCTTATAATAACAGTGTTAAGTACCTACTGCTGTGTTCTGGCCTGAATGGTGCGGTAAGAGAGACATACCTATCCGAAGCGTTCCAGCTCAGTCCTCAGCGGTAGCAACGCATCTGTGGTCAACCTCATGTAGGACCTTGATCTT
>DWPV01008414.1:0-10036 GCA_018251915.1 Urbanus proteus proteus
ATTATCCGATAGTTTCGGTTACGGATACGGATTTTCAAGGAATAGTAAAAAAAAATAAAGTATGTAAATACTTTATGTAGTATGTAAATACTCAATGATTTACTATTTGCAATAAAAAATCGTACACAATTACGAAGTCGACTTGGTCGGGTGAAATCCTGTCATTATGTACATATTAGGAATACTCGTATATTGCCTCTATCCGAAATTATTCGAAACTTTTATATCGGATTCGGTTACGGTTTCGGATAGTTTTTTATTTCGGATATCCGATAGTTCCGGTTACGGTTGCGGAGCTCCATAACATCCCTGGCCTAGGACTACAATATAAAAGTGCTTAATGTATTTTTGCTGGCATCACATGGGTCTAAACCTAAATACTTAAAAATTAACAAACTTTCTCTACAATTATACTCTCTCCGCGAATATCTTTGTAAAAATATTTTTTAAACTGTAAATAAATACTCATATAAAAACAATGCACTACAATAGGTAACCTAATAAAAAAATCATCAAACAACTTACATCGAAACGTAGCAGCAGTAATGCGCCGTCTTCTTATCCGTATATTTCCAAAGCAAAGATGTAAACACAAGAGGTCGCAGTAATGAATTCGAGCTCCTACGCCTTGGCAAACTCAAGCCGCTGTCACTAGAATATTACGAACATGGTTGATGGTATGTATGTAATTACATCCTCACAAAGATGTCCATTTGCATGTTATTTTTTAAAAATGAGTAGTAAGTACTTACTTTAATTTGTTCCTGTTTTTTTCCTCGCCATAAGCCGTTTTATTCTTAAAACGTTTGTATTGTACGTGTAAGTATTTCGAATGTTTATTTTAATTATAATTGCACACTATTGAAAAAAAAAATTAAAAATCACAAATTTATTGAATTGAGTAAACAAAACTCCATGATATTTTGCTAAAAGATCTAAGCCAAATTAAGGTATCAACTATATTATGGCATGGAAGGTAATAATGAACTCTTTTAACAGTTTTGATACACAAACATAGTATCAAAATCAATTTGTCGTCTTGACACAACATTAAACAAAACATGTATTTTTTTCTGGTTTAATTTAGTAAATCCCATTATTTGTTGACAATACTCTATGCATTTTTCTTTTTCTTTAACAACAAAATTGCTTTTAAATCCTATTTTTAACCGACTTATAAAAAATAGGAGGTTCTTAATTCAGCTCTATTTTTATACTTATTTACGCACAACAGATATATATTTTTCAATTTTCGAATCAAAGGTACTACCGTAACTCGTCAATTTCTCGCTCGTGTATTTTGTAAAGACGAGCGCAAAAAGTCGCGGTGATGAATTCGAGCACTCACTCAAGCACGCTCAGGGTTTCGTCACCTGTGAAATATTTACATGCACCAAATTACAGCACTTACACAGATATACATGGTAGGTAATTAGAATCACGTTTATACGCTTTAGTGAAGTTATGTATCGAAATGAATTCGTTCCATTGAACTTCACATATTATATGAAGTGAAATATATATATGTGTTTTTAAACTAAATTAGTAAACCTTTACCTTTGTTAACAGTATATTCCATGTTGTTTTACTTTTAAATCTGAATTTCGTACTAACTTCCAACATAATAGCTTTAAAATCCTTATACATATTTTTGTACAACATACAGCAAATAAATAATATTTTTATAATGAATCCCGCCACAGCCGCTAGTCAATTACCCACCCGTGTATTTCCAGAGTAAAGACGAGCGCAAAAGGTCGCGGTAATGAATTCGAGCACTCACTCAAGCACGCTCGGGGTTTTGTCACCGGTGAAATATTTACTCGCACCAAATTACAGTACCAAATCTTCCTTTTGAATAGAAATGTCTTCGTATTCTCAAAATTTTACACCTATTTTAGAAGGTGCTCATAAAATTGCAGCGAATGGAAAACGTTGGTTTAAGATGCATTGCTGAAGTTATTTGTATATAAGTAGATAAAATTAAAGGTCCTTGAACTCTTTAAAGTTTTGCTTCGGAGGTACCCCTGCTGCTATTTAACTGCATTTAAGAAGTAAAAAGGGATACGTATTTGAACATATAGTGCGCCCTCATGACGTTTTCAATAATTAAAGTAACTTAAGTTACGCCTTAGATCTTCAGGTATATTCCAAAATTGGACCAGCCATGTAGGAGATAACCTCAGCTAAACAAATAGACAGGCAGACCGACAAAAATATCTATAATAATTGAAGTTCTTTTTCTTATTGGTACCGTGTATTTAGTATAACCTTATTATTTTGACATCACAAACAGATACTTCAATTTTATTATCTTGTATATAGATGTAAATAGGACTTTATTTAATAGCCCTGTGGAGTATTCTTAGCATAAAGATAGTCGGATTCCATTTAGATTCACAATACTATCTGTAATAGCTTCAGTCAGCTTCTCATTGCTGCACACTTGAATCGGAATAAAAAATACATTATTTTGAATTGGTTCCGCATTATTTAGTTTTATACACTGTTTACAATTTTATTGTCTGAGTACCTAGGTACATGCTGCTAAATACATACAATAAAAACCTTTACTATCTTACTATGTAGAGTCTAATGACTTATCTATATACAAGTATATTTGGCGTAAATTATGTATCTTTTTAACATGTGCAGAACATTTTTGATTTTTTTTTATATGATCGAAGAAGCAAACGAGCATGTAGTATGGTAAGTGGTGATGGTAAGTGGCCACTGCCGCTTATGGATATCTGTAATCAATCCCGGATAAGATCAAGGTCATACCTGAGATTGACCACAGATGCGCTGCTACCCCTGAGGACTTGCTGCTAGCTGGAACGCCGCGGATAAGTATATCTCCCTAACCACACTCTTCAGAATAGAATACAGCAGTGGTGAACACTGATGTTATAAGACACAAATAGGAGAGACGGTGGTGCCGCCGAAGTGGAACTTCATAGAGTCCTACCACCTTTACTCATTCCTAACAAATTATCTAAGCTAAATACTTATGCTCTCATTTTTTAATATCTATGTGAATGAAAGCACTAAAAATCATAGTAAAATATAAAATACCAATATATGTGGAAGTCTATACAGCTTAGTGAATTACTCGGCGTCTGAAAGACACCACGAAGTCTCGAACAAGACGAGAGTCTCGTAATAACATTAGCGTCCCAGGAAAATGCTGTGTAAAATGAAAATGCCTTCCCTAAGACTACACACGAACGCAATGCTTGTGGGATTGACTTGAAGAGAGTTTTAGTATCGTGGATGGCTGTTTTATTAATATGATACTAGCTAAGTCGTCAACACATCACATCTACTAGACACAGGGCTACTCTTAGTGCTTAGGGCTGTCTAACCTTCCAATGCTACGCAAACACGTCTGTTTTTTTTTTTAATTATGTTAAGTTATAGACTAAAGTCATTCAAAGGGCTAGACCAGACTACACGCGCGTGTGCGGCGCGGGCGCAACGCGGTGACTCAAACGTATGGACCATTCGAATAAGATTCCATATGTTTGTACGTCATGCCGCGCCTGCACCGCGCCCGCGCCACGCCCGCGCCGCGCCCGCGCATGCAATCTGGCCTAACCCTTTGAATGAGTTTACCCTGTAACTTAACGTAATTTTAAAAAACAGAGGTGCTTGCGTATACTGACTTGGAAGGTTCGACCGCCGGATTCAGAGGGTCGAGTTTTTGTCAATTAGACTGTGACTGCTTAAGATAAACATAATCCTATAGTCCTTCTTAGCAGAGATTGAACTTAAAAAATGCGCGAAACATTTTACCAGTAACAGATCGCCACACGAATCGTCCTAAGTAGCATGAATAACAACTGTAAAACGTAATTAATTTACAGCTACAAGCTACGAGCTAAATTTTAAATCATTAATTTACGAAGACTCATAGCCATGTTTTTTTAATTTATTTATACACACAAAATATAAAACATAGGTTAAGTTTTAAAATAAATTTAGTGCAAGGGTAGCTACTGCTTATTTCTGTAGAAATTTCTTACAGCAGACATGAGAGTGGAAATGTAATTAATAGATGATAGAAAATTTTTCATGTTAGCCAAAATTCTACATCATTACTTGACTTTAAAAGACATCCTAGCGATCCAACTATAAATTCTGGATCGAGATACAAGTTTCTCGCGTAATGACATTAGCGGCGTAAGAAATTCATATCACTGGAGTGCATCCGCTGAAGAAAATGGGCCATGCATGCTTTGCGAAGCGAAAATGTGGAGTGGATCGTGATTTAATTAAAAAGGCAAATGCGTGGACCACGACCGCGAAGGGTTCCGTAGTCAGAATTATTTTTTAATCTGCAAGAAATAAGTGTTTCCAATAATTGCTTAAAACAAAAGGAAAAAGTTTCTAAGGATATTATATTCTGCTAAGCATTACCTATATTGAAAAATATCCCAACAATGAATTTTACTCGTTTTTTTTCATGTTCGGCAAACTTTTTTTTTATAGAATTTAGAAGAAAAGAAGATTACTTCGCTATTTTAACTATTGGTATAAATGAAATATGGAAACGAAATTATTATTTTTGAAAACACTTCCACCTTTTCATCTACTCCATTTTTATATCATCCACACAAAACACCATTTCTCAGATAAATTTTATGTAAATATAACAATAATGAAAAAAAAGTCTTTTGAACAACTTAAGATAAAAATATTACTACACTTTTACCGCTAATATTCTCCAAAAACGTCTGACATGTCTGCTAAAATATAATTTCACAATTTTTTGCAAACACAATATAAGTGAATGTCTCTTTTATGAATAGTCAGTATTCAGACTGAAAATACGTGATGAAAACTTGTAAAGTTGCTCATTTGCGCCTTTTCAGTCGACATTAGCTTTACATTATGTTAAATAAACTCGCACTGCTGCGACATAAATTGGCAACACATATTATGCTTTATAGGAGTGGCTAATTGCAAAACCTTGCAAAAAAATCTCATATTTTTTGTGTGCAACGTCGTAGGTGCAGCCTTTAATATAGTAATAACTCTATCTATACTTATAGCCCTAGTATGATCATACACTAGGCCTGCGCACCTGGGATTTATATTATAGACACTCAATACACAAACACCCAGACCCAGAAAATGCTCTATTCCTTTTGCATATATCATATACATGGACAAAATGACCACCGAAGTCGGGGTGACTTCGAAATTTCCTTCACAATAAATTGAAAATGGATCGTCATTGCATTTTAACTGATTCCTCAATATATAGATTATACGCCCAATCCATTTCCATTGTAACATTTAGATAGTCTCCGAAATAACAGTTAATCTATGCTCCATCAAACTCGGTACCGATCAAACATCACTCCACAAACATGGGATGCTTCACAACGATTTCGATCCAAATAATTAATTGGTACTTGGTACGACGACGCCCCGAGCGATACTGAATGTGGAATGATTTTGTAATTGTCTGAGTGAAGGCCTATTATACGAGTCATTTATATTCATTTCTTATTGATACAGTCAGCCATTGACTTACTTTAACAAGTCTAATTCTGTAAAAAAGAAAGTTTTAAACATATAAACGAGACCCGCACAAAAACCTATCTTAGTGCGTATTAAAAATAATATTATGTAGTTATCAATTTTGTATTCCTAGACTATTACATAGTTCTAGGGTAATTTTCTATGTTGCACAAATAATAAAAATATTACAGATTTTCGATTATTCGGGAATTAACAAAAAAAACTTGCTAAGACAGAAAAAGCGCATGGCAATAAATGTAAAGGCAATAAATGCGACAAGTAAATTCACGGTTCCCTTAATTTTAAAAATCCTTAAAAACCACAAACGAATAAAAATACCAAACGTCTTTAGGTAATATTTCTTGAGATTTCCACGTATTTATATTATTCGTATTTTTCTTCTCTACGTAGCGGAGGTCACGTATAGCACGTTCTTTTGCACTTGCCCTCGAGTGAGCTACTACGATCCACGGCACTCTAATTAAAAAAACAAGTTAAACTACCCTCTTCACCAGCGTGGAAGGAAATCATAAGTATGTATAAATGTAAATTATTTAATTACTACTTTAATTCTAGGACACATTTTTGGATGGATGGATATTTAAAATGTTGGTTAAGGGTCGGTTAGTGCTTTTTCATTTTATTTTGAACAAGAAATTCCATACTTTTATTACCAAAATAAAGTTACTTATAGCAAGCAAAGAAATCTCCATCTCAATCTTTTTTGAGGAAATTGCGGATATACAAACATAATTATCGAATACGAAGCCTTCTATGAAAACTTGAAAAAAATACTTTTGTATTATTGTTGTATTCTTCATGGGGTCGATTAAAGTTGTAAATAGTTAGAAAAAAAACTTAAATTAAAATAATGGTCCTTAACATATAATGATAATATATGGTATTTATTATTTTACAACAAGATTTGTTCGTTATCTGTTATACACAGCCGCTAACTAAACCTTCTATCTAAAAGACCGAACTTTGAACCCATTACACAGAACCCCCGAGCCATGAAAGACCTAACCTTAGTTTTGGGTCACTTTACGAGGTGAAGCAATTGAAACTTCAGTATTTTAGGCCAAGTATTGTGCCTCTTCACTTCAAAGTAACTTCAAAACGAAATATCCCGAGATTATGTGTTTCATTTAGTGATGTGAATGTATTAAAGCAATACCAATCCAGACCCGGATTGGGATGAATGTTATCCCTCGAGGTACTGAGGGTCTAAACAAAAGGACGAGATAATGTAACCTACATATCCTCAAATCGTTACGTAGAATTCGAGCTCTTTATCGTCGTGTTTATCGGAATATTCCGACTTTATCTGGTTCTATGAAAGTGATTTTTGCCAACGATCAATCCTTTGGAAGTATGAAAAAGGTCCACCTATTTCAGATGATAGTATTATTATGATAAACACCTTTGTCTGCCTGATAACAGCAGTCGTCTGAGGTCGATAGTAGATGCGTCGCTACCGCTAAAGAGTAATTTAAGCTAAAATAAGTAGGTATGTCTCCCTTACTCATCTACAGAACACGGAGGCATTGAACACTGCTGTTATTAGGCAGAAATAGGTGAGGCGGTGCCGCCGGAGTCGAACCACAAAGGTTCTACCACCTTCAAAACTACCACTTCAGGTAACATTATATAATCATATCCAGGTACATAATATCAGGTGCCCTGAACAGTAATCACTTATCGTCAATTGGCTTTATACCCGTTTGCTACATCTACAGCATAAACAAAAAAAATAAAGTAATCCCGCGTGTCACAACATAACCAAAATTACACCACAGTTGATACAACTTAAAACGCACAGATAAATTAAAATAAAATATAATTAAATTAAATAAATGTTTTCAAGAGTAATTTACTTTCATTCGTATTAATTTAATAAACCGGCCCTTCAGTTCATTCAAACATTAGATAATCTCTCGTCTCGTCCAACGCAATTATATTAAGTATCACTCTATTTGCTTCGTTGAATGAAATGAACTGTTTAATGGCGTTTAAGTTCTTAAATCATTTCAAATAAAATATTTACATTAAAAATTAAAAATAATACATATTTGCGTAAAGCGCGCGCTAATGGATTTTTCAAAAATTAAAGTAGTCTACGTTTCGCCTTAGCTATATTTCAGTGAAAGTTCCGTCAAAATCGGTCCAGCCGTTTAGAATATTACCTCAGTCAAACAGATAGACAGACACACATTTTTTTGAATTGCATTTTCATTATAGGTATCGCGTATACTTTCATATGCAATAAAAATTGTTATTTTGAGATCACAAACAGACACTTCAAGTTTAATTGTATAGATTTCTCGTAAAATCGTCTGAAACGTCCTGAAGATAAAATTTTAACCTTTGGCTTACGAGTAAGTACTTAGTTAAGTTAGCAACTAGTTGAGGATTAAACTACTTGAATTAATCCGCATCTTTCAGATTACCGATCGGATCGGTTATTCTGTGCCAATTCTTTTAAGTGTTATTTTAACTTTACAATTACGAGTTATATAGTGAATTGAGTGATATTGGCATATCCTAAACAATTAATATTTAACAATCACCCGTCGCAAAACTATGAGAGACTTGCATTGCATATTTTCAGAATGAATATGATTTAATGACTACGGAAAACTAAAAGGTCTACGAGATTCAACAACAGCTATGCAACGTGCGTGCGAGGGAAATGCGCGTAAAACTAGCGGTCACCCATCCAACTTCAGACCGCGCCCGCCATTGCTTAAGTTACAGGTCTGGTGTTGTAATATCACACACAATATTTCATTTCAAGCCCAACTATTTATCTTTTTTTAATTAAACAGTTTTAATTGCGCTGAAATGAAGAGCTAAAGGAATTCCGTACAAACGTGAAACTAAAAGTCGCGTAAATGGCAGAATATTCCGCTGGAAGCATTCTTTATTTTCTTGTTTCTCGGTTCTTAGGTTATTTCTCGGTAAATATTAATAAATCAAATACTAGCCTATTTATCTTTTTTAAAGATTAAGCCTTTTTATTTGCGCTTAGATCAAGAGGTAAAGTAGTTCCGTGGAAACGTGAAGAAAAAAGTCCCGTCAGTGGCAGACTATTCCGCTGGAAGCACTCTTTATTTGTTTTCTCGGTCCTTGGATTGTTTCTCGGTAAATATTAATTGTTTTCTAAAGCGCTATTCCATTTTATTTAAAGTTTTTACTTTTAGCTCGTGAACCATTGTTTGTTATAGTTTAACGGATGTAAGATAGACAAACATAAAGCGGTTTTATTATGTACATTATACTTATGTCTTATTAATACTCGTATTTAAAAATTATATGTATTACGGTTGACATATAGTGTTAAATCTGCTCTTTGTACTAATAGCTTAAATATGTTTAATAAATATGAAAGACTAATTACTTAAGTTTTTACTTTAATATAATTAAATTGTATTTTTTCCTATTTGTAATGTCGTAATTTGTAAAATATTTAAGTTAGTAATAACTCATTTTATTAAAGCTATTAAGCTCATAAAACAACCAATGTAGACACATGCCAGAATATCCAAAATTTAAGATGAATAGGTAGGTAGTTACAATTTTTCATAGATTTAGACATAAAGGAAATCTTTCTCTTTTCTGTGGATTTAGATATAAAACACGTTAAAAATCAATACCCCTACTCAAACCAATACTAAAACTGACCGTACATACGTAACATTATATGTTTCAAAGCAATTTCCTGCTCTGCCAGAAACATATTGCGACCAATAATTTTCCTACAAAGTCAGCCGGCAGATAGCTAATGGACTGTCACGACAGTAAAGGACTACAGAAACGATATGGCGAAACAAAAAATATTAGAAATACGAAGACAGACGGTAAAGCCAAGGACATTTTAATAGGATCATGAATTGTAATTGTAATTGTATGTTTGTATGTAGGTACCTAATATTTGAACTTTGTAAATGAAATGTAAAGCGTTACCTACAATACAATTCAACTCGCGTGGTGGAACGGTCACCATACCGATCTGACGCGCTATGGTTCCCGGGTTCGATTCACGGCCAGACTGACATCTAAATGATGAATTGAGATTTCTGTTCTGGGTCTGGGTGTTTGTGTATTCGTCTTTGTGTGTCACGACACAGGAGAACATCCTAATGTGGGGCTATGAGCGTAGATAACGTTTTAAGTTTAAGTTTTTAAATATGAAAATGACTTAGATACCTATGTGACTATGGCTACATACATACTCATTTGATATTACTGTTGCAAAAAAGAATACATAATTAAAACAGATTGAAATTAAAATAATACCCTTAATAAAATAGGTAAAAATAATAACCCACTTATTTAAAATGTATCTGTGACTATAACAATGGAGTCTCAAAAGAAACAAGTTGAAAAGCTGTAACGGAAATTAGAATCTGTTAAAAAATGCAAGTCGAAAAAAATATTTTTAACAAAAAAAATAAACCGACTTCTATGTCACTAAAAAGTATGAAATAATTTTAGTTCATTCGAA
>DWPV01008415.1:0-10036 GCA_018251915.1 Urbanus proteus proteus
GTCTGACGCGCAATGGGTCCCGGGTTCGATTCCCGGCCAGACAGACATCTAAATGATGAATTTAGATTTTTGTTCTGGGTCTGGGTGTGTGCGTATTCGTGTATATGTGTGTGTCAATGGCACCCTCGTTACAGGACGAAATCCTAATGTGGGGCTATGAGTGTAGAAAGCGTTTTAAGATGACTAACTGACTAGACAACCGACACCAACAGTTTACTTATAACTATTGGAGTTAGTTGTCTTCTCTAGAAAGAAGAAAGTAAATGTTGTTGGGTGTTTTATATATGGTGGGAAACGATTCCACACGGAATAGCGTAGTGAAATATTTATCAAGCACTACTCAGTTTTAAAGAGTAAAGTCTTGTTTAGCCCGTGTCCACAAGCGGTACATTAAAAGGTTTTCGGACAATACGTTTATTAAATAAATAGCAAAAACAACGGGAAATTCCCCGTGATGATAAGACAAGTATGTCTTCATGAGGATTAAGTAATTGGAAAGTTTATTATGTGGTCACTAATGTCTACCATAACATACTCTTATTCAAAGCATCTAAGAACCGAATCCTATAATTCTAAGTGGTGTATAAAGTAGGATACGCTTAGCTTAAAGAGATGTCCAGCAGTGGGACATAACTAGTTTAAAGCTAACCATTGTTTATTCCACTTGCAAATGAATTAATGCCATTTGAGAGCAAACAACGGCACAAAGGCTACGCTAGCTTTATAGTCAAGTGCTTCAAGTATATCGCGTCACCATTTTTCAATTTTCATATTTTATGTCCACGCAAGCGCATATTTCATTCTCACGACACGACGTCCAATATACCTGATTTACTGCGTACAAGGTACAAGATGTCTCGCAGGCTAGTTTGCTGATAAGCGATGTTTCCACAAACATAAAATTGAAGATTATGGTAGATTATTATGATCTTAGGTTTCAATCAGATATCAAAGGGTATTCTAAAGTTTTTAGACATCGAAGATTGTACAAGGTAGGCAATTTGCAGAAAATGTGACGTGACTGATGTATTTTTCAGGAGGAATCCACATTCATGAAATTGTATCAGGATTACGTCTTATAAGCTTTTAAGTACTTTACAACTGCGTTAACTAGGGGAAATGATCTAATGAAGACTGGTTACCACTAAATCGCTAAGTGACAAGTTACTTGACACTTACAAGAGTGATAAGTGGTGAGATCAACAAAAGTTATGTCATGAGAATTCTTTTGAGATGAATGGTTATCCAACAGACAGTGCTGAAGTTAGTGACTCTCTTTAGATAATGGACAATATGTTGTAACAACATCGATGTAAAAACAATGCCAATTAACAGAGGAATTAACTTTTCACCTACCACCGAGTTCAGTCATTCAAACAAACCAAAATCAAGAATTCCTATGAATCAGCCATAGTCAAAATGTGCTCCGCGGAGCCCTGAGTCCCCATAAAGTCTTTACGGGGTCTCCGCAAGAATACTCCCATTAGATTATTTTTCTTCTATTATAGCATACACTTACATTGTAACATGATTAACCATTATAAAAATAATGCACGTAACTTTTTCGTTTTTTTTGGGGCTCCGTCAAAAATTCCGCTTTTCAAAAGGGCTCCGCCACCAAAAAAGTTTGAGAACCACTGCTTGAAATCGTAAACAACGGGGTACTTTCAGGGGCCGACAGACAGCTATGCAGACGAATTATTATTATCATTCTGCTCGCGAAATGGAAATAATAAAGGGAAACTTCAGTTCGTTCCACGTTCAACTTGTAAAGGAACCGATGAATCGGAAAATGAATCTCAGTTGCACTGTTCACGGCTCGGGAAAGAGAATGCTGAAACTAATTTTCGTCTTGAGAAAAGGATTGCAGACAATCCTTACTTAGGTATCGATTGAAGCAGACATAGCCTTATATGTCACATAGTTATATGTGATTTAGTTGTGTGACCAAAGCTCGAACTCTAAAATCACCTCTGATGTTTTGAAGAAAGATGGAAAGGAAATAGATAATATATGTATTATTATAACAAAGTAAGCATGATGCGCCAGGTTTCTGTTAAAAAAATAAAAATTGTTTGAAGTCTGTCTGTCTGAAGAATATCTCTGATTTAATTCTCAGTTGATATAAATATCAAAGCAGGCTAACTCCATTTTAAGAAACGATAAAATTTCTATCATTTTGAGATTGGAGTAAATCAAGTTTGGTATTCAACTACAGATATATAACAAAAAACAAAAAAGACGCTTTCTACACTCATAGCCCCACAGTAGGATTTTCTCCTGCGTCGTGGGTGCCATGGTCACACAAAGACGAATACACAAACATCCAGCCCCAGAAGAGAAATCTTAACTCATCATTCAGATATCTGTGTGACGGGGAATCGAACCCGGGACCCACTGCGCGTCGGATCGGTATGGTAACCTTTCCGCAACGCGGGTCGTCACAAAAAAACCTGAATCATTTATTTTATACATTTTTATAATCAAAACAATATTAGACGTACACTCAAATTCACAACAGAATTCAAAATAGAATAGCAAAGAGGAGATGAAACTGTTTTAAAAATTTCAACGAGTTTTTAAAATTGACAGCGCACCGTAGTAATTATGCATTATAATGCACCTACAAACGACAAAGGTTACTTTGACGTAAGCTAACAAAGGTTTTTACATAGACATTTTTACTTACTACCCCCACACTTTATTCTTTGTAAAGGATACTGCGATTCAAAGGAATATTTTTGCCTTTTATTGGAATATCGGTATTAGGATTAATTAGAGCCCACTTTTTTAAGCTTGCAGTTTTTCAGCAAGTAAGAGTTGGGTTGAGAGTATGTTCAAAATTATCATTTCATCCAATTTGAGTGTACTGCTAGACAGTGTCAGGGACGATGTCAGCGTTCACTGGATAGATGGTGTTGTTAGCATTTAAAATGGATTTTGGAGTAGATGACGCCACTGTGCAGCTACTGGGATTGTCATTATGAATTCGGACAAGAGATTGAGAAACTTACTGTTTTATATGATTGAACCTATAACAAATCTGGTCAAGAAGTTTCTTTGTTTTACAATAGGCCTTTCCTAGTTCGCGTATAGTTATCGCGTCTGACATGCGTTGGCATTATTGATCTGTGTTAATGTTACATAGGCAGACAATTGCCGTCTACTGGATTTTGTCCCTCAGTCACCACTTCATCTATTGCCTTACAAGAAGTGTTATGTATTGCTGTACTTGTTTCAAGAACAACAGAACAAAACATAAATTCTTTAGTAACACAGCTATGACCAACCATAGATAGAAATAAAATCTTATTAAGTTCGGTTATAGTTGTCTATGGGCCTACTCGACATCATATTATTATGGGCTAAAAATAACCAATCTAGAAAAATCCTTAGACTTAAAAAGCTGTATAACTATTATAATTTAGTAGCCCATAACATAACAGGTATCTCCAAACAATGATGTCACAAAACCATTCAAGTTCTCGTAGCTAATAACGTAATATTAGTGCTATAATAGTCAATATCATTTCATATACCCGGGTTTTATCCGGGACAATAAAATCCGGGTACAAGGGTCATCACAAGAACATTGTGCGCAAAAAGGAAAATAATTGAAAGAACGCCAAAATGGGTAAATACGGGTTAATAATAATAAAACCCCTTTGGGGCGAAGTAAGAATAAATTTAAAGAAAACAATACGCAGGCAAAAATATCGTAAGGGACAATATTGACCCTACTATGCTTATTGTTGTAAAGGAACAATCTATACCATTTTCAAAATATTAAAAGGTAATTTACGATTGTTTGTAAGTAGTATACATATTATATACTAGCTGATCCCCGCGGTTTCACCCACGATAAAAATGTAAAAAGGAATACTTATCTAAATATTGGTAACATCCTGCGCTACCGCGAGGGGGCCCGCATGCGCGTGACGCGCGTGATAATGCTTTTTTCGAAAATTTAAGTAGCCTATGTTACGCCTTAGACCTTCAGCTATCTTCCAGTGAAAGTTCCATCAAAATCGGTCTAGCCGTTTAGAAGATTTGCTCATCCAAAGAGACAGACAGACAATTTTTTTAATTGCATTTTCGTTATAGGTATCGTGTATACTTTATTGAGTAAACAAACAGACACTTCAATTTTATTTATTTGTGTAGATATCTGCAAAACAAATGTTTGGTGTATTAAGAATTTGTTATAACAGAACATTTTCTCTTTTAGAACTTTTTGCTGTTCTCAAATGTCTATAAACTCTAGTAATTCGCACTTGGCCATGTAGATGTGGACTATGGCTAATCTTTCTGAGTGAAAAACAGTACTCAGTGTAAGATTTATAATATACTATGTTAAGGAGTTATTTTATTCCTAAATGAGCATGCTGCCCACTTGATGGTAAGTGGCCCCTCCTACCCATTGATTTCAATAATCAACCCCAGATACAATCATAATTCCACCTGGCATCAACCATAGATAATGTTGTTACTCCTCAGGACTAAGTTGGCCCGCCTTATATCGCCTCCCACAAACTTTTGACCAGAACAAAGCAGCGCTAAACATTACTATTAGACATAAAAAAGAAATAGGTGTGGCATTGGTTTTTTCCTTAATAAAAAAAAGTTTCTTTATAAAAAAGTACTTTAATTAGAATTCTCGTAAAACGAACTATAAACCGTATAGCACTCGTTATAGCTCCAATCCCTTATGCCACGGATAATACAATCTCGAGCTATTTATTTTTAAATTAAAATTTCGCATTTCATCGCCATTCCCGGGATAACTGGCCTCCATTCCCATGTATTAATTTCGGGAACATACCATATTATACCGGAGGTGTGCGTTTAACGACTGCATACATATTAATGTATGTATATAACGCGTTTAATATTTATAAAGGAGGCGATCGATCCAAGTAATGAGGGCTTCTTGCAGAATTTGGTTTTCTTCATCAGTATTAGTTGAATACGCTTATAATTTCGTTTTCTTTAGAAAAATGCGTATAGACTAGTAATAACAAGTTATAAGTCGGTTGTTTTTTGATATAAAAAGGATTTAAATAAGGAAGTAGATTTTTTTAAGACAACAGCAGTAAAATACTCGCTTTATCTGACTCGCAATCCAACTGATAATAACTGGCTACTGCTGCCTATAGATATCTGTGATTAATGCTAGATAAAATAGTACTACCTTAGGTCGGCCATAAATGCGTTGCTGACCCTAACTAGTGGACTAAGTTCGAACGCCTCAGATAAATATACCATACCCTCTAAACCAGAACACAACGCTAAACACTGCAGAAACAGATGTGGCGGTAATGGTTGAAGTCAAACAAGTTAAAAGGTGGTAAGTTTAAAGGTGATAGAGCCCCTTGTGGTACGACTCCGGCGGCCCCACCGTCATCACACTTATTTCTATCTTATAACAGCGTAGCGCTGATGTGTTCTGATTTGAAAGGTGTGATTAAGGAGACAAACTGATTATCAAACAAACACTACGCAAAAAAGCATACTATAAAACTTGTGATTATTTGACCGATAAAACGGTATGGTCTGATGAAGCTCCAGCTCCACATGTTCTTAGACAGTAGTTAGTATAAGCTGACATTGTACATGAAACATTTTTTTTCTAAAAGATGTGTGTTATGGAGTTTCTTGCGCCGCTTCTTCTCCATAACTAAACACCTTTCGAAGTGGTGGTAGAAGAAAAAATATTATTGACGTTCGAAAAGAATTCTGTAAAGAATCTACTTTGAATAAAATATTTTTGATTTGACATACTTATCTGAGGCGGTCCAACTAAGTCCTAAGGAGTAGCAACGTATCTGTGGCTGACTACCACTTACCATCAGGTGAACATGCAGTCTGTCTGATGGTAAGTCGCTCGTTTGTTACTTCCATCATATAAAAATGATAATAATAATAAGTTGTTAGCATCCTTTATTGTATTTACTGTTGTCGGTAAATGAGTTCCAGTCATTAAATCTTATCGGAGTTTTCCAACAGTTTTATGACTGCGATACACATGTTGGCTCTTAACAAGTTTCCTTACGCAGAGAAACGTGGAAATATACGCCCCAAGGCTAAACAACTTGACCTTATTAGAGACTAGGAAATTTTGAAAAATGTTAACTTGTTCCAATAGTTACTGCAATTTGGTAACACAACATTTTTCATGTTTTGTTGTTCATATTTCAAAATACACAGACACTTGAGCTACGAGTGCCACGGGACTATAAGTGCAGATAGCCCCACACTAAGATTATATTCTGTGTCATGGGTGCTATGGATACATAAAACAAATACACTAATATCCAAACCCAGAAAGGAAAACTAAATTCATTATTCAGATTTTTTTTGGCCGGGTATCGAACCTGGAACTGACAACTGGAACAGACCGGTGATTTTTTCGCCACGCTGGTCGTGTATTTGTGCGTGTATAATTTGACGAATTAATGCGATGAAAAGTGACGTTAGTACCTTCTGAATTTCACTATATTTCAAATTAGCTTTTATTATATAATCGAAGAAGAAACAAACATGCAGTCCACCTGACGGTCAGTGGCCACTGCCGCCCATGGCCATCTAGAATCAACCCCAGATAAGATCAAGGTCCTAGCTGAGGTTGACTACAGATGCGTTGCTACCTCTGAGTGCTTAACATTGCAGATATAAGGCAGAAATAGGTGTAGCGGTGGTGCCGCCGGAGTCGAACTAGATAGAGTTCTACCACATTTAAAATTCATCATTTATCATTCAGCTTCAGAAAAATTAGCTTCAGTAAAAGAGTCGTTGAAACCGTAAAAAACCTGGAATCTAATCAAAAGGCATTTTATACCTAAAATATATTACATCCCACGCAAAATTAAGGCTAAGGTATCTAGGGTCTTCCTATAAATAGTAGTAACGAAACGAACCCAAGCCCGGACGCATTTACCTTGAAATACGCTCACCGGCGCTCACGGTAGCTCACCGGATCTCGTGCTATAAGTTAAGCTGATATTCGGGATAAAATCCAGGCTTTTCGTAAAGGAAACACTTTTATCTTAGAGAGATTATTTAAAGATACTAACATAAAATGTGTCAGCGTATGATTTAATTGATGTGTAAGAAAATATGAAAGAAAAAAAAGTGGCGTTTGTTTTTGATAAAAAAGTATAGACACTTATATATAGTTTGATTATTCTATAATTTTTATTCGACATATATTTTTTAATTTTTATCGAATTCGTGAGATGCGTAGTTCTTTTAATGCTTTTTTTATATTACGAGCGTCGATTGTTTCCATGTATGACATCACATCTATGTGCTAAATTCCCTGGCGTGTTTGCCGCAACATAACCTATTTGCCGCACTCGGATACCTGGTCCCGACGGCTCCAGCAGCTACATAAGCTACAATTAAACCGTATTTTAGTTTTGTAAATGTAAAAAATATATTAATTATTAAAATAATTTCATTAGTTTTATAATTTATCGATCACAAAAAAAGAAAAATCTTTCTTTTACCACTTATGCGTATATTATTTTTAACACTTATTCATATATCTTTTTTACCTTAATAGGCTAAGTTCCCCATAACACCCTTCATATTACTCACATCGTTCCGTATTTGCCGCAACTTAATCATTTGCCGCACTCAGATACCTGCCCCCGACGGCTCCTAGCCAAAGCGAAGGGGCGAAGGGAAACTGTTCTGGCGGAAAATAGCTACAAAGTAGTGGGCGGATTCTTTTGAGGTACGCAACTGATTTCGTTGAAACAAAGAGATTATCTCGACTCGGTGGTTTTGGCCGGTTGTGATTTTAATACTGTTTTGTTCTTTTAAGTGGAGATCTTGTTGAAGAAATAAAATAAAATAGATGATTAAATTGACACTTAATATAAACGGCTTTAGCACCTTTATTGTAACATTATTTTTTTTTAGAAAATGCCAACTTATTGGCTTGCGGGCATGGCTCTAATCTTATTTGGGGCTTAGTTTAGTTTAGTTACTTGCAGTTAGTCTCTCTCTTCAGTCGATGCCTTTTGCTGTGGATCTGGATCTGGAGTGCTGAGGATCGTGATTTTGCTGCCGTATACTTTCCATCTGTTTCAGTCAGTGACCTGGTGTATAACCTCGCTAACCGGCATCTCAAAGTGTTGTGATACTTGATCTAACCATCTTTTAAGGCTGCGTCTTTGGGGTCTCTTGCCTTCCATTTTGTCTGTCCCTACTAGTTTTTTGAGGTTGCCGCTATTTTTTTGGGCTATATGACCGAAGCATGTAAATATACGGTGAAGGCAAGTGCTAGATAGTAGTTGGTCCAGATGTAATTTTCTTAGGATGGATGCATTACTACGAAAAGCTGTCCAAGGTATCCTCGAAAAGCTGAAAAGCTGATTCTGTAAATCTATTCTAAAATAATATTTGCTCCTTACCAAATAACCGTCTTTTGACCCTTGTATTCTTTTATTTATTAGTCTATAACCATATCAACTAATTCTCTTGGCTAAATATATTGTGTTCAGACTACACTAATTGTCTAGAAAGCAAATCCTACACCATACGTTTCACTATAATCAAATACCATTAATTCAATATACTAACCAAAATTTTATAAGCATTTAGCATAAACATTTGAATTAACCCCAAACACTACGCATTACGCAAATAGGCGCAAACATCCAACAAGGACAGGACTTAACCTTATCAGAGACGTCACTCCCCGATCATACTCCAAGTTGAGCTGTGTCTTGGGGCTACATTAACACTAGGGACCGCGATATGTTGAATGTTTGTGTAAATTACACCATTAGCAAGGGTGAATGAACTTAAATCGTTCAAAGAGATTAAATTTCACTCCCACACTTTCTGCACTTATAGCTCCATACTAGGATTTTCTCCTATGTCGTGGGTGCACCCAAAGATAAATACATAAACACTCAGACCTAGAACAGAAATCTAAACTCATTATTCAGATATATGTCTAGCCAGAAATCGAACCCGGAATACATTGCGTGTTAGAACGGTATGACCGCACCGCTACGCGGGTCGGCTGGGTCTATTTTTAAACACGGCGAATACACAATCTATTTCTGGTTAATACCAGCAGTGCTTGTATAAAAGCTTAGTTTTCAAGGACACGTACGCATCTTAAGTAGTCTAGGAAATCCTATTCTGGGTTATTTATTTTAGAAATGAAAAGTTTTAGCATTGTACTAGTAAGACAAGCCGCTAACACAAAAATATCGGATATAAAAACATGGAATTCTTCGTTACAACAAATACAAAATCTATTTTTGTCTCATAGCAGTAGTACTTACGAGTGCTTAGTCTTCAAGGACGGCTACGCATCTATAAGCGACCTTCGGAATCCTATTTTTGGGTTTATTACATAGATATAGAACCATACTGGTGTAACAAAAAGTTTCGGGTTGAATACTCGGCCGAGCAGATATTTAAATGACGAATTTAGATATCTAAAATTTCATTCAGGGTCTGCGTGCTTATATATTTTAGGTCATATTTTAGGCAACAATGGATTCCTGCATCACAGGAATCCATGATTGCCTTATTGCAGCCTTATGATAGCATGTTTTCTCGTGGTAATATGCTAAAGAATGTGATCAGTAGGTCACTTATTGAGGATGTTCCGACGGAAAAACTCCTTTGTTGTTAGTTGTTACCACATCATTAGAAGCACTGCATGCCTATCGCTGCCTCTATAGTATAAAAAATAGCTTTTTCCCACGGTTTCGCACGCATTAAATTACATATAAACCTTCCTCTTGAATCACTCTATCTATTAAAAAATCGCATGAAAATGCGTGGTTTTAAGGATCTAAGCATACATAGGGACAAACAGCGGAAAGCGACTTTGTTATATATTATGCAGTAATAATGATAGTGTGGAAGTAAAAATGTAGAATTCATCAAAAGACAGCATAGCATGAGGAAAAATATTGGTTTATGTTATGCCATTTTTTAATTATGGAAATAAAATTACGACCATGCAGTCTACCTGCCGTTATGAGGCAGAAATAGGTGGTAGTGA
>DWPV01008416.1:0-10036 GCA_018251915.1 Urbanus proteus proteus
AAGTTGACTGTTAACTCAGACAATAACTGAATAAACACTGTATTTTCTAAACAATATTATTGCTAAATGACTGACGCAAACCGCTTTAGCATTATGAATTAAAATACAATTAGGTAAGAAGATAAATTAATTCATCGTAACAGGATTAGCTTAACCATTATTGACGGTGATTGCGATAGATAAAACATATTTAAATATTAAAATATACAGAGAACTTCTGGCAATGTAAGATTGCATTCAAAAACTGACTTAAATTTTGTCTAGATAAAATTGTAGCGTATGGTACAGGTGCTCTGTTAATACCTTTAACTTGTCATGGGGGCTGGGTCGAAATTACCCACGCTTTCGGAGATCACCTATAATTTTGCGCAGACGCACGCGACGTTGCCGCTCTTCTCAGGAGCTGCAGGTATTGAGTCCCTGTACACGTTAATTCCACGAAATCAGTCGGGCGAGAGCCGCATTGGAAGCTACAAGTGTTGTGACGAGAAAAAGATAAATATAACCCATGCCTGTAGTCCGTAGTAGTCCGTGTAACTATTTTATGCCATTTTTATCAATCACGTGGTTTATTGTTGTTTTTGATGCTTTTTTGTTTTACTACATTGTTTTATGGTTTTGACGTTTTTTATTTTGTCAGTAGGTATTACGAATAATTATGGACCCCGAGGAACGAAAAAGACGACGTATTATGGCGATTCTAGAAGAATCTGACTCGGATGTAATGCCGTCTCATCAGTGAGCGTAGTTAATCTACCGACACCGAGCAAGACATTTCGGCACGTTCCATTGGCGACAATCAGACGAAGGGAGGACGACATCTATCTGAGGAAAATCTGCAGCAGGAGGATCATGCATCAACAGGTTGCTCGGATCGTGATTGTGAGTACAACTAGCAGTATTTTGGTAAAGATGGTATGGCTTGGTTTCGTAAGCCTCTTGGACAGAATGTTCGAACAAGAGCCGAAAATATAATTGACCAGTTGCCGGGGGTAGCTCCGGAAGCTAGGGCTGCTTTGTCTGAATTTGCATGCTGGAACCTATTTTTTCCTGACGAAATGTTGCAAAATATTTTGAAATGTACTAATGATCGCATATATGGGCGACAAGCCCAAGTATTTATTAGAAATAGCTAAATACCAAATGTCAAAAACAGTAGTATGTGGGTAGTCAGTAGTTAGGTTGTTTGTGATTCAGTATTTAAGTGTGCGCGTTATCGAAGCACATTCATTCACATTTGATCAGTGCTACACGATGTTGCTCTCCTCGAATTATAAGTAAAAGTGTAAAAGAGGAACAATATAAGTGTGATAGTGACATTGCGCCGACACATACATCCTAAAATACCATTGTGCAATAATTTGTCGAAATACACGCATGTAAAAGAATGCAGTGTGGCAGAATTTAAAGCTTTTATTGGCCTTTTTTACCTTGCTGGCTTAAACCGCTCTGGTAGGCAAAATTTGAGTGACTTGTGGTCTACTGATGTTATCATGACGACTCCATTGATAGTTCAACTGGCGAAAAGAAAAAACAACACAACAAAATGGAGTTGACGTCGCTGATGAGTTGAGCGCTACGTATGACGTGTGTCGTAACTCGGAGAAGTGGCCGCTGACTATTTTTTATGCGGTGTTAAACATGGCGCCGATAAACGGACTCATTTTACACCGCATAAACAATGTGTCAAACCAAAAACGACGCCGATATTTGAAAAATCTAGGCCTTGCGCTTGTCAGTGACTACTTGAAAGTCCGCCGCAACGTTCTAAGTTTGCCGCGAGAACTTCGCAAAAAAATCTGCCAATCTTCAGGCGAACCTGTGGAAGAGCCCCCCGTAAAAAAAACGAATGCTACGAGCATTTGTTTTTTGGTGTCAAGAGATGTCAAATATGTCCTGCAAGCAAAGACCGTAAGACATCTCACCTGTGTCAAAGATGCGACAATCATATTTGCCTTGTCGACACCATGGTCAAATCAAAGTTTTGCCAATCTTGCAGCGTTTGGGAGAAAAGAAAAGATGAAGATCCTGCTGGTTACGATGAATGGAAGGGAAAACACGAGGAAACTTGCACCGCAAACCATCACGGTTCCGCGGGAAAGATGGAAACCGACGCAATTACCGAAATGTTTCGCCGATCCGTAGAACTGCACGGAGTCAAATACGTCACTTTCGTCGGGGATGGTGACAGTAAAACGTTTAAGGGATTGCTTGAAGCGAATCCCTATGATGACGTTACCGTTAAAAAAAGAGAATGTGTTGGTCACGTTGAAAAAAGAATGAGAACGAGATTGAGAAATGTAAAAAAAGGAACCAAGGGACTCGGAGGAAAAGGGGCAGGCAAACTCACAGATAAAGTGATCGGAGAACTTACTAAATACTATGGCCTTGCTATCCGCCGAAATTCACATTCTGTGCAAACCATGAAGGACGCGATATGGGCCACATATTATCACAAGAGCTCCACGGATAAAAAACCCCAGAATGAGAAGTGTCCACCAGGAGAAAACAGCTGGTGTACGTGGCGTAAAGCCGAAAGATCGGATACTTTGTCTCCATATAAGCACAAGGCTCCTCTCAGTGATACTGTTCTAAAAACCATCATGCCGATTTACGAAGACTTGTCATCGGACGATTTGCTCCAAAGATGTTTGGGTGCTCATACTCAAAACAGTAAGGAGTCACTGAATAAAGTGATTTGGATGCGCGCACCCAAAGAACTTCATTCCGGCGCAGATGTGGTCAATATTGCCACGGAATTAGCAGTAATTATCTTCAACGAAGGTGAGGAATCATTGTTAATTGCCATGGATCTCATGGGTGTCCGGATTGGCACATTCGCCGAGAGCTGGGTCCATTCACGGAACAAAGAAAGAATCGAGCGCGCGGAGAAACAGGTGACCGACGCAGCAAAAAAGGCCCGGATTGAGCAGCGAGAGATGTTAGCGGCTAAACAGGTGCAGCTAGAAGAAGAGGAGGGATGCCTCTATGGACCAGGCATTGCCGATTAGTGGTAATTAAAAACACATTATCGTAAACACATTACAAAACTTTAAACGCGTTTTTCTCGAAAACACGTTTTTAAAAATGGCTGACATTCTCCTGACCGCTGTAATTAACATATCGACCTGAAATTTGGAGAGCATACTCATAAAATATGTTTTCATGGAATGACGGATCGATTTTTCGATAGATACATTTTTGCATTTATAATTTATCTTTTTATGCAAAAAATTACGCGAAAATTCGATTTTTTTAAATAATTGCCATCATTTTCCGAAATTTGTACTGATCGAAAATCCCACCCGTCATTCCATGACCAGAGGGTCACACATTGATAATATGCTTGGAATTTGTGTTTCAGATCAACACAGAGGGGGCAGTGATGTCAGCCGTTTACCTCCTGCGATTCGAGGACTTGTTTTCGCGGAGCTGCTATGGTCGCCATTTAGGTTAAAAAATAAAATAAAATGAAAATTAACGTTCTGTATATCATTAATAAAAACAAGAAAGAAACCGCACTCAAAAAACTTTACTGGTTTCCTTTAAAAAAATAAAATGTAAACACCTGAAATATGGCACTCTAAGGACAAAGTCTCCCTTAATAAAAAAATCTAAATCCATCTTGGCGCTGGAGATGTTCATGACTTTCCTATAAACAGGGTGTCCCGTAAATCGTGGACAACCTTGAAACCACGTGTAGGTCAGAATATCCTTCCGTGTAGGCCTTCCAGAATATCTACTTTTGTTTTAGTCCAAACTCGAATGGTTTTCGATATGAATGATCGGCAATGAGAATCGACTCTCATTGCCCGAAATCATTGTAACATATCTTAAAAAAATATTCTCATTAATTATTAATCTAAGAATGCCGAAAATACGTCCCAGGTCTACAAATAAGGCTCAGTGATCATCTGAAACACTGTCAAAAGCTGAGGCTCTCATTAGTCAAAGCCACTCTATGAGAAATCCTGCTCAAGCTCCAAATATACCTTTTTCAAGCCTACAAAAGCGGTTAACGAAGAACAATTTCTCGAACACACATCTCGGACGATTTCCTGTATTAGCAGATATAGAAAAGATTTTGTCTGACCGGATAAAATACTTATCTTCTATTTTTATGGAGTCACAACGATCGACTGAATAATTGACTTATCCTTACGATTTCTCCGTTTATGCATCTATCCAGTATTAAACACGAAACATGTGATGGATATTTCTTTCAAAAGTGTAAATTCCATTGAGGGAAATGCCCACCAAAGACGGCTCTTTAAGCAGCAATTAGATGAGAAGGAACCAAAATTGGCATTGGACACGGACGTAAGGTGGTTGAGTCGAAGCAAGTTTTTGCAAAGATTTCGAGATCTATTGGACGAAATAATAAAATTTCTGAGAGAAAGGGGTGATGATTATCCGCAACAGCGTGATTTAGACTGGCAAAGTGATTTAGCTTTCTTGGCAGTTTTATCTGGAAAACTGAGTACATTAAATCTGAATCTACAAGATAAGAATAAAACAATAACAGAAATAATGAGTTCTATTGCAGAATTTTAAAGTCAAACAGCGTCCACTATTGACATTAATTCTCCCGTTATATTGGCCAATTGTGACATTATAAATAATTTTAATTAAATAATAAGACAATCTCAGAGACAACCTCTTGCAATAATAATATGCAAAAAAATGTTTTAAAATCTTCGTCGTTCAGCCTAGTGCATCAGAACATTCAAGGCATTACAAGCAAAGAATTAGAACTAGAACTATTTTTGGAAAATAGTAACACAGATATTTATGCATTACTGAACACTGGTTGAAAGCCGATGAAATCATGTTCAATTTTTGTAAGCATCAGGTTGGCAGTTCGTTCAGCAGAAAAAATATGATTCGCGGTGGCTCCCTCATTATTGTCAACAAAAGTTTAAAATTTATAGAACGGAGGGATATCGTAAACCTATTTGTTGAGCGACTCATTGAAATATCCTGTACAGAATTTGAACAGTTCCTAGTTGTTAGCGTATATAGACCCCCTATTGCACTTTATGAGAAATTTGAGGAGTTAATGGAAGAGGTTTTATTCAAAGCCACCAGTTCAAATAAGGGAATTGTTGTTTGTGGAGGTTTTTACATTAATATTTTAGAAAATACAACCAAAACGAGTAAACTTATCTTGCTTGATTTATATTACGAAAAATCTTATAATCACGATGTTTCATTTAAGGAATATGTAATAAATACTCTAAAACTTTTAAGATGGTATGTGCTTATGCTAAGTCTTTACATTTAAGAAATAGGATAAGAAAATCTACAAACAAGATTAAAACAACATCGAATATAATTAATAGTGAGACTAATAACAATTTACCATGTCAAAAACATTATAATTTAAAAATAAATAACATAGATGTAAAAGGGGATCTAGAGGTTGCCTCAGAGTTTGAGAATTGTCTGCACTGGCCAACATCATAGAAAATTTAATACTACAGCAGCAGGCCAGTATAGAAGCAAATCATTATTTTTTGGCAAGGTTGCTAAGACAGACTGAGGCCCCCACAAAACAACCAAGACTCGATGACATCCATATTGCATCGTTCAACCCTGATGGTGATGAGCCAGTTCGGTGTTAACACGTGGACAGGGCTTTGCCCACTGAAAATTATCCGGCTCCGAAATATGTACCAAAATAGCTGGTTTATTGCGAGGCTAGGCCAAAACTCTTGGAGACACATGGTTAGTGAAGTCACCCGTATGGGCCGACATGCGAAAAGCGTTAAATCAAACGTATGGACCCGAAGCTCGATATTCAAATGATAGACTGAAGTTACGAAGTTTTAAATTTGATGGTGCAAATCCAGCCGAATCTAAGTATAACTAGTTTTTCTGATGTTGCAAATACACCCGAATCTATAACTAATGCTTGAAATATTTGGAAACGAGTAATTAATGGTGTCTAAGACAAGGACGTCGTAGAAGCCGTTATTGGCTGCATAGACAACGAGTATCCTCGATTGCGTCTATTATCTAGCAAATTCTCTTCTGTTCCAGAACTAATTTCGTTTGCAGCTACAATTAAACAGTGGGAACCGAGGCAATCGCAGGGTGAACGACCGGCTAAACGGAGAGACGAAACTATAATTTGTTTTAAATGCAGTAAACCTGGACATGTGCAATTGAAGTGTTCTCTCCCTAAAATTAACGACCCACGACCAATACTGAGTATAATCAATTCAGAAGAACCTTCTAGAGGTATATATGTATATACGCTTATAAGATTTAATTCTGAAAAAACGTACGTTCCTGTTGATGAGGCGTGTGAAGACAACGATCAAGTAATGGAAGCTATTGCTGAAATGTTATAAATATTTAGGTTTTTTTTTAAACCTGAATTTTGGGGGATTCTGGGAAAAATTTGGGGGGAATATGACATAATCATTTGGCAACACTGATTTGCGGATTTATTAGTCGCCTTGAGTTATTGATCAAGAGCGCACCGTGCGTTCGCGATTGAGCCATACTTGAAGAGCGGTAAATCGTTGATTCGGTTAGCGTGGGTAGCAGTTATTGTACTCATTTTAATATTAGACAACTAAGTTGGGTTGAGCACATTACTTATCTGGTCGTGGTACAAAGACTCAGTCAAGAAAGTATAATATAATCAACAGAACTCCGGGGCTATCAACGTCAGCAAAAATGCTTCAACGTGTGTCTAAAGTTCGAAATGAAATCATTCGAAATACATGTAAATCACAAGAACAATGCTGGAACGCTTTCGGACACCTAACACTTTAGGAAACATTTTGTTTAGCGACGTAGCATATTTTCATACCATGGATGTTTAAATACACAGAATATGAGATACTGGTGCCAATAACAACTCTGGAGACTGTCATCATTGTTAACATTGTTTAAAAACAATAGTTTGGTGTGCTCTTACAGCCACCGGGGTAATTAGACCTTATTTTTACAACCAAGGAGGGACATATGATAGTCAAGTTTATGTTACCCCGATTACAGGTGTGTTCAGGTCACAACGGAACACAATTTCAGCAAGACGATGCCACTTCGCATATTGATAGGGTGTCGATGGAAAAGTTAAGGGTTATTTTTGAAGAATGGAGACATCCGGTAGCCGCGTCGGTTGCTCGACGAGCTTTTCCATCGCGTATATGCAAATGTAAGGGTTTTGCTGCAAGAGTGTATAGGAAAAAATGGCCAAAATTTAAAGTTTGAATTTTAAACGATATAATGCTTAAAAAATAAAATACGCATTATTGTTCTCCATTTTATATTAAAATTAAAATGAATAATAACGATGTAGTTTTTTCCCGTTCGACACCCTTTACAAACAAATTGTTTAGATTACTTTTAAAATAAAACGCAATAATTAATTTTTACCTGTATTTCTTGTGTTGTCTTGTATTTACATCACTACATATTCATTCATATATCATTTAAGTATTTCAGTAAATAGTATTAACAAAACTGATAACAAAGCATTACAATTACATTTAAGGCTGTAGAATTGTCAAAAGTACCTCATGTCAATCTTAATAATAGGATAGTTATACAATAACTATTTCTACAAATGGACTGATGTTCTTGCCTGACCTTGAAAGTCAGATAAGAACATCATCATCATCATATACAATCATAATATAGTTTTCCAGAAATAACATGCAACAACGCTTACCACCAACACAAATTCAACTTGTGAATATCAAGAAATTACCAGTTTTGCAAGGTATCTTAACATTAAACTTCTTATCATAAATTACTTTTAAAATCTTATTATTAATTACTTTAATTATTATATCCCTGGTGGCATCTGCACCCAACTCCAAAGATAATTGAAGTTCGATCACAGAAGCGTTGCTACCTCTGAGAACATTACAATACCCTTCAAACCAGAATATGCCAGCACTTAACGCTAGGTAGAAATGTTAATCTGTATAATTATTAATTAACAAACATGTTATTTGCTACTAAATATTAATGAAGTAGCTAACAAGTATGCAGCCCACATGATGGTAAGCGGCAACTGCCACCCATGGACATCTGTAATCAAGCCCCGATTCAACATTGACATTATTAGGCAGAAATAGGTGCGGCAGTGGTAGGTGGTAACATTAAGTTTATCCTATTGTGAAACTAATGAGTATAGAAAAAAATGGAATTAAGTCTGGAATAATGTATAAAAAAAAGATACCAAAATACCCTGTTGCTCAGTATCTCCTGAACTGTTTCTTGAACCTTTCATAATGGTAATCGTCTGTAGCTCGTTCACCTTTAGCCTTTTTCACTATTTTATCTACACCATCATCAATACCACTCTCCTCAGTTTTCACTACTTCTGGCTTATCTACTTTACGCTTTTTAGCATTTGTACTATCTAAATTAAACCTATTGTGTTGTACAAAATTGACTGCCATGTTAGTCGGTACAAACTGTGATGGTCCATCTTTTTTATTATGTCTCTCCCATAGCAATTTCATTTTGGCCTCTTCTGTGGCTTCAATGTTTTTAATTTTTGCATCAATGCCAAGATCAACTTCCGGTATTCCACTCAACATTTGATTGGATAACATTTCTTCTGATCTATGTGCTGAGGAGGATCTCAAATGTTCTGGTAATGATAACAAAGCGGCTTCCTCTGGTGCCAAATACTTCAATGTATCATGTTCATCTAAATCCTTCTTGTCGTTATTATGTCCCTCTGTAAAAAATCAATAGTGCTGTCACAAACTATCACATTATAATTAAGACATAAATTCTACTATTTTATTATAAGAAATTTAAAACACAATAAGCTGAATTACAAAATACTATCTCTTATATTGTTTTAATTTTAAAATGTCAACAAATGTTTTAACCAACTATACATTAATTAGCCTGTATCCTCATAAGCCTCTAAAAATCCGCTAGGGGCAGCACTAGCGGGGAGTACATATGTTTAGAGGTCTCTATAGGAAGCTATGTGAAATGAAATAAACAGATAATGCTGCATGAAGTGTATTTAAAATGAAATAAACAGATACTGGTGTATGTGGAGCAAAATTTAAATTTCCAAAAATTTAAGACCACCTCGTCTGGGATTCAAAACAATGGCTTGCATGTTTTGATTTAAATGTTTTGAACTAATAGAAGTGTGCAAGTTAAAAGGCTAGCTGTTGTTGATATTTCTAAAACCATGTGGTTAAAGTTTTAGTAAATACCTAAAGCCAACATTGTTGGTCATGTATTTTATACATTTAATAATTGAAGAATGTATTGCTTATAGTTTTATTTTTGAAGTCGGCGGAAGCTAAAGATAAAACGCTGTATTGAGAATGATTACCTATGTATTGGATTGTTTATTCAATCTTATAATTAAAGTTAGTACTTATTCCATGTTAAGTTGTTGTTGTACATTGGCTGACACCACCTCCAAAAATAAAACTAATTTAATGTACTTTATTGCAGTCTCATATTTTCTCTTATATTGTCTTATAAGCAAGATAGAAATATAACTTAAAATATTTTTTTAAGTAAACCATAAATAAATGTTGATTTCTTTTGTTAGTTTTAGGCTAGAAACAATTACTTATTACTTTATTTATTGTCTATATTTATGTGTATATTAGAAGTTAATTATCACTTGCTTAAACAGTGAAGAAAACCTCCACAACCTACACCTGCACCTAAGAATTCTATAAAGAAAAGTTCTCAAAGGTGTGTGAAGTGTACCAACTCGCACTTGGTCAGCGAAGTGGGCTATGGATTAAAAGTTCTCAAAGGTGTGTGAAGTGTACCAACTCGCACTTGGCCAGCGCAGTGGGCTATGGACTAAAAGTTCTCAAAGGTGTGTGAAGTTTACCAACTCGCACTTGGCCAGCACAGTGGGCTATGGACTAAAAGTCCTCAAAGGTGTGTGAAGTTTACCAACTCGCACTTGGCCAGTGCGAGTGAGCTATGGACTAAAAGTTCTCAAAGGTGTGTGAAGTTTACCAACTCACACTTGGCCAGCGCAGTGGGCTATGGACTAAAAGTCCTCAAAGGTGTG
>DWPV01008417.1:0-10035 GCA_018251915.1 Urbanus proteus proteus
AACTGTATCATTAATTAGATTATTATGATTATCATTATTATTGTCATTTATAATTACTGCAATATCGTCCGCAAACAAGGAATATTGTTGATTAGTGGCGTTAACAATGTCGTTAATATATATTATGAATAAAAGCGGTCCTAAAATAGTCCCTTGAGGGACTCCGACTCTATTATATTTTAGGTCTGATTTATAGGTCTCCTCTTCTTGGGTTAGCAGATTAATGTTATTAATTTCCACGTATTGCTTACGGTCCCTTAAGTAGCTATTTAGCCATTCAAGTGGCCGGCCACGTATCCCGTACTGTTCGCATTTCCAGAGCAGTAGTTTATGAGATACAAAATCAAAGGCTTTGCTCATATCAAAAAATATACCAGTTGTTTTAATTTTCTTGTCCACGTTTTCTAGTATCCTATTCACAAGGTTGAAGGCAGCTAATGTTGTTGATTTGTTCTTACGAAATCCGTTTTGGTCTGGAGTAAGTATATTATATTTGTCTAAAAAATTTATAATCCGTACAAGCATAGCCTTTTCAAAAATTTTTGAAAATATCGATATAAGAGCAATAGGTCTATAGTTATTCAAATCCTTTTTTCCATTCTTTTTGTATATGGGTTTTATTATCGATATTTTAAGAATTTCAGGAAATATACCCGTACTAAACGACATATTTATAATATGACTCAAGATTGGTGAAATTAATTTTGCAGTAATTTTAATTATTCTGGTGGAAATATTGTCATGTCCAACGGCTGAGGTATTATTAAGATTCATTATAATTTTAAATATTTCTAGGGAATGAGTAGGAGTAAGGAATAATGAATTATTATTAAAATTAATTTTATGGTTATATGTGTCATTCGTAATAGTATTTTCAGATGTCAAATTAATAAAATATTCATTGAATTTATTTGAAATGTCAACAGGATTACTAATAGATACATTATTATAGAAAATTTCATTAATATATTTGTCGTTTTTATTTTCAACAACATTTTTTTTTATAATATTCCAAGCCGCAAGGCATTTATTTTTCGCACAGTCTATATATTTTTGATTGTTTAATTTATGCGAACATAATATGCAATTCCTAAAAGCTTTAATATATTTTTTATATTTTAATTTAAGTTCATTGTTAGTATTCTTTTTGTAGCACATAAAACGTAATCTACGCTTATGTTTTGCCGAAATCCTTATACCTTTGGTGATCCAAGAGGTCTTATTAGATTTTTGAAGCTTTTTACGGAGAATAGGAAAACAAAGATTAAAAAACAGTGTAAAATGGTCGTGGAATATATTAAATGCTCTGTCTGTATTTGATTCATTATATACTTCCGACCATGATAGTTGGTTAATACAATAACAAAATTTCAATATGTTGTCTTTAGAAAAATCCCTACAGTTAATAAATTTAGCCTTTGGACAGAGTTTATTCCCGCGTACTGGAGTGACTAATAGTTGTCCTGTATTATGATCCGATAAATTAAGGTGTAATAGTTGACTCATTGCATTAGGAACATTACTTATTATTTGATCGAGGCAAGCGTGTCCGCGTGTAGGTTTTTTTATGTGTAGGATCATGTTATAGGCCTCAATCAATCTTATAAGTTGGGAAGAGATGTTTGTTTTCTTTAATATGTCGATATTAAAATCCCCTGTTATAATTATATTCTGGGTTATTTTGTATCGAATACTAGTTAATAGTTTTTCCAATTTATCTAGAAATATGAATGGGTTACTATTAGGGGTCCTGTAAATACAGATAATCGTATATTTAATATTAATTAACTCTATGCCGCACGCCTCAAAACATAATTCTTGGCATAAACCTTCATGAAATTTAATTTTCTTATGTAATATTCCGTCTCTACACATAATACAAACGCCCCCGCGCCTAGCCTGCGCTCTTGAAAAGCTGTCTGCTAAGTGATAACCATTTAATTTTAAGTTTAGTTCCTCACCACGTTTGATGAAGGTTTCACACATGCAGACTATGTCTATGGATTTATTTTCAGTTTGTAACTCTTGTAAAGTGACTACTAATATGTCTTTCTTGCTTATAAACCCAGCTATGTTTTGATGCAGTATAGACAAATTATTATTTAAAGAATTTAATGAAGTGTTAGGTACGAAAAAACATTTTATTACTTGTATTTATGTCATTGGTTGCTTTCATTGTAAAATAGTCTAACATCGTTTTTTGTTTCAATTTGGGAATCTGTACTTTTGTTGCTAATTTTAAGGTAGACTGAGATACTTGGAAGAGTTGCAAGCGTCTTTTTATATATTTAACATCAAGGTATAAGTTTTCATAGTCAATGTAGTCGATACAAAAGTTAATTTTGTTACAAACGTCAGTTAAATAATTGGAATAATAATAACTATTTTCTATAAAATGACAATTCTTGTATGTATTACAAATTATACGTAAGTTATTATTTAACAGTGTTTCATTAAGGTAAGAGTTATGACGTATACTTAAAACAAGGACTGAACAGTTCTCAAGGCGCTTTAATATAGCACTTAATTCAGTTGTAACTTTTACCGGGTTTGAGTCATTTTCACCTATACATATTATGACTTTATAAGAGTCTTTTGGTGATTCTAGGTCGGTATGGCAATTCTTCAATACTTCTTCCGAGACTGCGAACGGCTTTGTGGATGAGGATATTGTATATTTTTCATATTTTGAATTTTCCCTCGATTTTAATAAGGCCAGTGCTAAGCCAGAGGTTTGCTGAGTCCCATATATATAAATTTTATTATTATTAATTTGTTCAGGTATTATCTGTGTACTTTCTTCTGCTGTAAAAGGCTTTAGGGGTATAGTATGACACCCTGTTGTTGCTGTGGATGAGCCATTTTCATTAACCTTTGTGCCTGGATTATTTATCACAGGACTATTTTGATTCAGTCTTTGAAGTCCGGAGGGGCCTGGTACTGATTTCACTTTCTTTTTCTTAATAGTAATTGGTGTATTCATTGCTGAAAGTGTGTTCAATTTAATTTCTTGGTGGGATATTTTTTCAAGTAAAGCATTTTTTTCTAGTGTAAGGTTATCAATTTCTAAATGGGCACTTTCTAACTGCAAACTTAATTCCTGGATTTTTTGTTTTAGGTCTAATACATCTTCATTTACCCTTGTAGATAAATCTGGCAAGCTACTACGGAGATTAGAGCTAATAGATAGGAAGGAGCTGTCCTCATTATCAGAGTGTGAATGAATGGCCATTTCCTGTGCTTGTGTATGTTGTTTTTTTTTGACGTAAGGTTATATTTTCTGAGGAGAAATCAGATATTATACTGGTGTCGATTCTGGTATTAGTCTGAATAGTATTGGTGTCGGTGTTATTTGTTGAATTTAATACTTTATTTTGACAGTGTTGACATTTCCACTTTGTTTGTTGTAGTTTCGTCATTGTTTGTAATCGTTTTGCGGAGACTAATGCACAATCCGTGTCAAATGCTGCTTTGCATGTATAACATTTCAAATAAGTTTTATTCGTCAAAGACAATTTACACTTTTTGCATATAATAAGTGAATTAGTTTTGTCTTTCTTGGTCGACATAGTTAATTTAGGTAATGCAGAGACCTCTGTTGGTATAGTTCAAGTTATTTAGTTAGGTGAATAATGAAGTAGTCGTTGTAGTCCCTGTAATTGTCGCTAGATGTCGTTGTATACTTCAGGGACACTGATGTGCATGCGCAAGTAAAATAACGAGTCCTTGAAATAGTTCGCACATTCGCGTAGATGTCGCTTTTATCACGTCCACTAGCACTATTTTTATTGAAACGGTAAAATTTGAAAGAAAAATGTTGATTGCTTGTATCCTTGGCTAAATTACGTCGAATCACTGTATCACTCTTGGGTCCTTCAGAACGTACTTCACTTTAATTAACACTGATTGTGGGAAAGTAGTTGGTTTATTTACTTTTACACTAAAATATTAGGTTTGCGGATCAAGTAGAGAAGATTTGAAATATTAGTTTTAATCATGCACTATTTTTGAAGATAACACTTTCACTGGCGTTTTGTAAGTTTAGAAGCACTTGAGATAGCAAAATTCTGAAAACTACTTATTTTTATTATTTTTCGAGCAAGAGACTACAACAAGTGTGTTATTACAATGCGCCACCTAGCGGCCGACGATATAATTATCATTACCAAGACGTTATTGTCCTAACTGCGAACAAAGTTCTACCGGCTATAGTTTAGCACACTAGTAACTGTAGCATGTCAAAATTAATTTTTAATACAGAGACAGAAAAGTAATTTTAAGGCTCTTACCTATTTTGGAGTTTAACTTCGGCCCCGCATTGTCATGCGTGCTACGAAACTCGTAGCACTGTACTATCTCTATAAAAGAAACTATAAGACTGCCATATGAGATGTCCCACTGATAGTCAGCGGCATAGCGTATACCTAATAAAAAATTGCATCAACTTCTACTTTTCTTCCAGAATTTTCGATTCTACCAATTTATCGTTAGTTCGTTTTAATTGCACCCTGATTTACAGACTGATAAGGCATTCGCATTACACTTGTTTCGAATTTGAAGGGTGAACTTGTCCACCTCAAGTTTCATTACTAGGGAGTAAGTTTGCGGCGAGTGTGTTCGGGAACGCTGATAACACTGCGCACAACTTACTACAAACACATTTAAACAAGCTATTACTTCAAGCGTTAACTCATTGGTTTTTTCATTAAAAGAAAGTATTATTTACACTCGTTTATTACAAGTAAGTATAAAAATATAAGATTTGGTATTCATTTATATGCTTTCAACATATTTTTCTGGTAATTTCTACTAGTTTCGTAACTATTGAAAGTGGCAACTGTGAGTTAAATCATCTTATTACAATCCATCAACCAGTGTTTTCTTTCGAGATCTAATGGATTTGTGCCTGATACCATTTCAACATGCCATACTAACAGTTCAAATGCTTTCTAGATCCAATGGTGTTTCCGTACCTTCTTAGAATCATCTGTGCTTCTCATGCCTGATCTGGCCAACCATTCGAGATTCTTCTTCCACGTCATCATAATTTAAACGCATAAAATGACGATCAATAACAACAGGAAAACAATGAAACATAATAATGTAAAACTACTGTTAAATAAAAATAAGTTAAAGCAACAGTGGAATACTGGCGTGACCTTAAAATATTGTCAGTATTGTTAATTCGTTTCGTTTTGTTTACATTGCCCGCATTGATCCAGTTTACGTTAGCCTTAGTCAAAGTGATACAGGATTAAATTACGCGCCCCGCGTGGACTGTCCGTGTCTTTTATTTTTTATCTACATTCGTTTGTCGGACGTCAAACAGAATCGGAAACCCATGAAAAATGCCGAAATGTGTTCGGTTCGGGATTTGGACTGTAGGGGTATTCCGATAGAATTTTGGTTTTAGTTTCTATTTGGTTTCTTGACCAACTTACCTATTTCGAATTTTATGCCTCGGTTTACGGATGCGTGATTAATACAGAACAGTAAAAACTAGATGGTTGATTATACGATTTTTTTCAAATATTAGACAAGTTACTATCATTATTATACAAAATCGATACGCAGGCGCAGTCTGTATTTGGATGATTCGAAACTAGTGGCTTAATTACATACATCTCATTAAAGTGTATGTCATGGCAGTCGTTTTTGTCAGAGAACTTTTGGGCAGATTGAAAAATATTTGACACGAGTTGTATTTTATCCGTTTCGTTCAGTTCATTTTAATTTCAAGCCGCACTTGCTTCAGTGCAATTTGAGGTGACCTGAAGGAATACGCAGTCTTTGGCCTTCAGGAAATTAGCCGGCATTCGTCGCCCGTGCCTAGTGGGATATAATTAGGTTGTAGCCATTAGTCTTCTAAAAATTCAACTAGATTTACCGAATGTCGTCTGTACCTATTCATCCCTCATACTGAGTACCATCAGAAAGAGCACTGTAACAGTTTGTCGATATTCAAAAATAAACTAGTTTTTCACAACTTTTACTATAGTGAAACGCTTCAAAATAAGTATGTAAGTACTGTTGTGTTGTATTGTGTCTTTGTCCGTCCGCGGCAAAGGGGCGGCAAGGGGCAGGAAGGGGAAGCGGTTTATCTGTGCTCCGGAACTCAGGAAGACGTACGCTCACTCCGTCGCCGCTGCATTCCTTTAGGCTTTATACTCGTTCAATTCCGATTACACGTTTTCGTTTATGTTTTTATGTAAACAAACAAGATATTTGGTTGAGGTTTTTTGGGGTTTGGTGAATAACATGCCAATTACATGCTTTCTCATTTTTTAGTGCAATCGAATAATTTTGCTGCAAAAGTTTGGTGAAAAAATGGTTTATTGTAATAAGATCAATTTATTAATGGATCCTGTTTATATTGTTTTGTGCAGTCGAGTGTTTGTTATCAATACTTTTAAATATGAATAAGTGTATTTTAGGAAATAATTATCTAGTGAATGACACAGTGGAAACCTGCACGTACAAGCCAAGATTTTTTAAAAGGAAAACCTTTTCGAAAATACTTCTAAAATATGAGTGAAGTGCATCAATCTGCTCTTGGAAATTGTGTTTGACCTCTGAAGATCCTAAGATACTTACCCTCAAATAGATCCGAGTCCAATATATGTTTTTTTAAAGATGAATGCAACTCGTATGCAACTCGTACTCGTAATTCCAATTATTATAACGAATAGAGTAAAAACATTCTTTATTCCAGTAAACGCTTAAATATTATTATACCGACTTACTAAGCTTTAGGAAGAGCGGGTCGAATTATTATGCATAATTTGACTATTAATCTTCGAGCAGACACTAAGCAGTTTGTAAGAGCGATCAATAGATATCTTAAGTTGAAGTATCGTTGAACCCAGGAAGGTATCATAGCTTGTTATATCTCGTAATACTTGTTATTACAAGCTTAAATTATTATTATACCCTACGATACTTTGTACCTATTACCTATATTGCTTCTACGAACTCGCGTAGCAGTACGTTCTCCGTAACGGTCTGACACGTAGCGGGTTCCGGGTTCGATTCCCGGCCAAATGATGAATTTAGTTCTATGCTGAGACAACAACCATAACTGTTTACCCAAATCCAAGAACTGAAAGGTGGAAGCAGTATGTGCTCAGTCAAGCCATATTCGTTCATTCTAGGTTCATTTTTGGTGATAGATCTCCATGTAGTTTGACTCCGGCGGCACCACCGACACACCTATTTCTGCCTTATAACAGCAGTGTTAAGCACTGCTGTGGTCTGAAGGGTATGGTAACGGAGACATACTTATCCGGGGCATTCCAACTTAGTCCTCAGGGGTAGCAACGCATCTGTGGCAGATCTTAGGTAGGACTATGATCTGGGATTGATTACAGATGTCTATGGGCGGCAGTGGCCACTTACCATCAGGTGGAATGCATGCTTGTTTGCTACTTCGATCATATAAAAAAAACCTTGCAAAATATCTACCAGTATTGTAATGTTATGTAGTATGGAATTTATCCCGTTTCTCGTTGCATCCTTGTATTTTCTTATCTTTCAACAATGCTCCGTTGGTTTTGACTCCTTTGTAGGTTGAAACGCTATTTATGCTGATGGTTTACGAAAATATCTTGTAGCAACATTAATAAAAGTACATACATTATTATCATTATGAACGAAGTAAAGTGATTATTAGTTATTATTATTATTATAAACGAAAATAATTATAATAATTTCACACATACCAACCAAGATTTTTCCTGTGTTATTTGTGCCTCGGACATATACCAAGGCGAATACAAAAAAATCAAGACCCAGAATCAAATTAAAAATCTTTATATATTTGTATGGTCGGGGATCGAACCCGGAAATACTATGTGTCAGATCATTTTAATGACCACTCCTCCACGTGGTTTGCTAAAATAGTCATCATTAGATACAGTTGTTCCTTTGTCCATCTGAATTTTAAGGTTCAATTCTACCTATAGGAATAGGTAATCTCAATTTATAAGACTATGTCGAGATGTTTCCTGAATACCTAAAATATTTTCCCATTCCGCTTGAAAATTACTGGTTGAAAAGTTAATTAAAGCTGCAGACGTGTAAGTCCTAAGAGGTTTAATTTATTGCTTCGTGCACTTTTCTCACGCCTCTACGAATGATAAGTACTTAGTTTATTTTAATTTAAGATTTAAATGAGAAAACTGGGTAAGGTTTACTTTACGGTACTTTTAGTTTATCCTCTAACTAGGAACAAGATATACATTTTCAAGATTGTAACTGTTGTCAATGAAATAGAGGATTTAAAATATTGTGATATTTTATTGTGGATTCAGTCTAAGATAGGTATAATGTGATATACCTATCTTAGACTATATTTGTTTATATACTGCCGCATACCTAATCGAAATGATATAATCTTTAATATATACAAATAAATAAATTTGAAGTGCCTGTTTGTGATTTCAAAATTACAATTTTTTACTCAATGCATATGAAAGTATACACGATATCTATAGCGAAAATGCATTTTTATGTCTGTCTGTCTGTTTGGCTGAGCTAATCTTCTAAACGACTGGACTGATTTTGACGAGACTTTAATTGGAAGATAGCTGAAAATCTAAGGTGTAATACAGGCTACTTTAATTTTTGAAAAATCCATTAGCGCGCGCTCCATGCGTATGCGCGCGCAGTCGCCGGAAAGCGGGATGACATTTATGTTCCAACTAGCTGATCCCTGCGATTTCACCTGCGTTTAAAAAGTAAAAAAAGAATACATATTTACACATAAATGTCTCGTAATAATGTGTCTCAATGTGGCGTAATACTTTTATACATCAGCCTCATAGTCCTGACTGTTTCATCAGCTCATTAAAAGTATTGAACTAAAGTCAACAAAGGGTAACATATTATAACAATATAATATTTACGTAAAACAAGACAATAATATTGCTCTCATATCTCATTCTCTCGTATGCAGCGCATTCAACGCAGACATATTTAGAGGGGTCAGGAATTAAGCGATCCCAAGAGTAATACAATTACCAACAAGAGTGAGTAGCATGTTAACAAATTATTCTTACTCCGTAGTCCAGCTAGTTTCCTTTGTTCCTGGCTAACTTGTTACGTGCCCACATACCTTATGTGTTCCTAGTCTTAGTATAAACTAGTGTATAATTAACAGGTAATGTGTATATTTTACGGCACAATATACGTAAGTATACTTTGAATTACATAAAACTAAAGTTGATATTAATAGCGGGGATAGTTTACTGGTTTGAGATTGAGCTTGAGATTGAGAAAATTGGGGTCCAAGGTTCAAATTACAGGCACACAGCTGCCATTTTTTTAAATTAATGTGCGTATTAGAAATCAATTATTTTTTAAAAATATACCGAAGGAAAACACCGTAGAAAAACCTACATTCCTTAGAGGTACACAGAAAGATCTTTGGTATGGGTGAATTTTATACTTCTCCCACTTAATACACCCGTGCTTACAAAAAAAAAAGATACTATAGTCAAGTTAGACAGAATCCTGAATTACTAATGTTAAAATTTAACTAACAACAACAGAGTGAGCAAAAAAAAAATAGAATTCATTTTCATCTTTCGTTATGTAAACCAAAGCTTTAGTTTTAAGTAAATAATCATTATAAAATAGAAGAAAGCGAAACGCCCAGACTGTCCGTGTGCGGCGCAGTTAATTTCAAGGAGGTATTTGTCTGCTGTGTAAAACACCAATTACACCCTTTCGAACAACTGCTATGTTTTAGCAGAAAACCAATCTTTTCACTTCCACGCTTTAATTAAAATTAGTATTGTGTTATAAAATTCTTGATTCACACTCAAACTTTAATAGTAGGTATAACTTACAGGTCACTGTTACAATAATAGTATGAAATATTTATTCCTTTTGCACTCTGGTTTAACATTAAATATTTTTCCACCAAAAAGATAATCTACCTTTCTTTTTTTTTTTTTTGGATTACGAGGGGGAAACCTTCAAAAGGTACCCGGCGCCTCGGGAGCGACGACGGGTTATGTGGGATTTTTACCGCAC
>DWPV01008418.1:0-10035 GCA_018251915.1 Urbanus proteus proteus
ACGCATCTGTGGTCAACCCTAGGTATGACCGTGATCATAACTAGGGTTGATTACAAATGTCCATGGGCGGCAGTGGCTACTTACCATCAGGTGGACTGCAAGCTCTTTTGCTACTCACATGTTATAAAAAAAAAGTAACACAAGTTATGATGCAATGGGCAATCTATTGGAATAATTGAGGAACTATAACAGTATTACTGTCACTGGTAGGTAATTGTTTTTCTTGAAAGATATAAAACTCACTGCAAAGTTATCCAAATAGGTATTAGAGACCTGCGTGTAGGTGGTATAGTAATAGTATTAAACATTTCTTAAAAGGTATTTTTTATATTACTGATAATTAGCTAGGTAGTTTTTAATACTCAGACAACACCAAACCATAAACTAAATGAGTATCAGGAACAGGAGTATGATATATGAGATGTTCTATGTTCGGACTGGACATGAAAAATTATAGGAATAAACTAAATCATAAAAACAATCCCTGTGATTATGGTTAAGGTAATAAAATAAAGTTGAAATTTAACAATTGTTTATTGCAATTAAAACTACATAAATTAACATACTAAAATTCCTTATTGTCTCCGCTGTCATACATAATCCGAATCTTTTTTAATAGCTCTCCTAAATTTGTGCCAGTTTTTGCCGATATACCTATTACTTCCATCTCTCCCTTTAATTTCTCATAGTTTTTCATGCCCTCTGGCAAATCTATTTTATTAATCACTATACATTTGGGCCTTTTAGTTAAGTTTACATTGTATTGACCTATTTCAAAAACCAGGGTGTTGTACTGTTCTATTGGGTCTGCGGTGCCATCAAGGATAAAAATTAGACCCCTACATCTCTCAGTGTGTTTGAGGAATTGGATACCCAGACCATAGTTCTTATGTGAGCCTGGTATCAAGCCAGGCAAGTCTGCTATGGCAACTTGCTCATAGTCATCATAAGGTATCATGCCTATGTGTGGTCTGAGAGTAGTGAAAGGGTATGGTGCCACAGTCGGTCTCGCTCTTGTTAGAGCCCGTAGTAATGTGCTCTTTCCGGCATTCGGAAAACCAGCCAGTCCTAAATGTGCCATTGATCGTACTTCAAGAGTGTAGAAGTTTGTCTCCCCGACAGCACCAAATTCAGCTATATCTGGAGCTTGTTGCGTGTCAGTGAGGAAGAACTTGTTCCCCCGCCCGCCGGCGCCGCCCCGCGACGCGATAAACATAGCGCCTTCCAAATTTAAATCGCCCACCACACGGCCAGCCCCATCTTTTACAATTGTACCTATTGGCACAGGTATGACGATATGCTGCGCGTTCTTGCCATTGCAGTCTTTATTGTAGCCTCGCTCACCATGTTTCGCTTGTATCACCGTGTTGATGTGGTTGAGACTCCTCTTTGAATGACACGCCTGGAATATCACATGTCCGCCGTGGCCTCCGTCGCCGCCGTCTGGCCCAGCGTGGTCCTTGCACCAGGCGCTTAAGAAAGAAATACAGCCGTCACCACCATTACCACCCACAGTCCTCACTCTATAAGAATCTATGTAAAATTGAACAGTGTTTCGCGTAGATTTCGCTTTCAAACTTCTTAACGCTTTAGGAACGTAATCGTTGGAGTAATATCGGATGCTCAAGTTCTTGGTTGCGATTTGGAGACCCCTCAATAGTTTTATAAGCTGCATTTTAATATGTTTTGGTTATAATTCCATTTCATGTTTACTAAAGGTTAAATCTCACACGGAATTACAGTTGTTTTGACACTGACAATTGACAGACAATTTCAACTTTATGACGTTAGTTGTTTTTATAGCCTTGACTTCTTGTATTTTGGCACAACGTTTATAATCTTTCATCATATATATAATAAAAAATTATGGATATTTAAATTTCTTTTTGAAAATGTTCTCTTTGTTTATAATAATGATGATATCTTAAAAAGTATACCGCATAAGAATTATTGTTAAAAGCAACCATATAATCAAAATACCAATCACGCTGTCTATCTTATGTTCAATTTTACGAGTGTGAATTACATACATGAAATAGTCATAGTTAAGCGGAGTTATTTTTTTTTTAATATGATGCATTTTTCAATAATTGCCCTACAGGTGCAGAGGCACTGCTACCAATACCAAAGATAGGCCAAAGTTTTACCCGTATATTTAATCATTAATTATTGTATGAAGTTGCTTTTAAGTTTTTCGTTGTTCGTTAATTTATAGTATTACCTTATTATTATTGTCTTTAGAGTTGTAAAATGAAATTGAAGACAGTGTAAAGTACTTTAGTACTTACTTACATTTTGTTTTTGACGGTAATAATACCAAATTTAAAATGTGTCCGTCCATTGTATGTAAAGTTATTTATTTTGTTTAGTTATTAATTAGCAGTATGTAGTCGGTATTGATTAATTTATTGAATGATTATTGGTTATGTATTAATGAATCCTTTTCAAGGTACGGATCTCATCTCAATATTAAATAATCATGTTGATACAACTATTTTGTAAAACTGAAACTAATTTATTTTCAATAAAGCTGTGTGAAATTATTTGAAGTGTTTTATGTCACATCCATATAATTTTAAAGTTATTCGTAAGCTAATTCTACATCATATCCCCATTTATATTTTGTATCCCCATAAATTACAAAAAACAAATTAGATGAGTCGTATGTCCATGAATCGATCTTGAAAAGTTGATGGATGGATGATGATTGTGATGATGGATTAAATGACCGTACGACGATCGGTTTAGTTTGAGATAGATATATTATGCTATTTAAAATAATAACACAAGACACAGTTAAAAATATATATGTTTACTTTTTAAAAACAATACTATACCAAACTGGTAAATCCTTAAATCTATAACTATGGGACGCAGATAATACTGAAGGTACATAATGTACAACAACAATTTATATAATATAGTTACATAATATGCATCTACATTTATAGGTAATCTATTTTAGTATTTACATACTATTATCACTCGCAAAACGTATAACGACTCTAATAACAATATTCTTTGAAAAACATTAAGGCTCAAACAATAAAATTTAACATTAAAGTTTTCATTAAATATTAATAAAGCTAACTTAAAGCTTGAACGCTTTGATTATGTGCTGTAATCAAAGCTTGAAAACAATAAAAGCGATCTAAATGTTGGGTCACCACGGTCGCCACATTTCGTTGCTGTTAGAAGGACCCTGGACTGGCGACTTTGAACTCGTATCCGCTTCAATCTTATCTTTTTCTCGTTTAGGGCTTACAGGCTTTGTTGAACTCGACTGAGCCAAAGACTCGGCCGTATGGCTTATCACAGTTCTTGGTAGTGGTGCCACCAAAATTGTCTGAAAAGGTGGCCTTTCACCTACTGACGGTATACTCTCCGGTATCGTTAATTTTCTTTCTGGATAACTTGGAATTCGTTCAGGAATTCGTCTAAACGCCGACTTCCCATGCTCCGTCTTAGAAGACAATATCTCCGGTTGACTTACTCTTTCTTGAACTGTAACAATATTTATGCGTTCAGAAACAATTGATTTTCTTTCCGGCTCCAGCCTTATATATTTTGACGCAGGTCCTAAAGGTTCCGTGTGTCTTTTTAGCTTCTGACGGATAGAGTAGTCGACTGCTGTTTTTGGAGACGCATCGATGCCGATTTTGTAGTTTTCTACATCGATAACAATTGATAAGGGTTCCATATATCTTTTGTGTCTTAAGGCTTCCTGTTTAAGTGTCTCTGGTGATATGGTTGTTGATGATACTGTCGCTTTTTGCTCTGGACTGGAGTCTTGATCAGACGCAGAGTGACTCGGTGGTGTTGGGAATGGAAATGATTGCACGGGTCGCGGGGGAGTTTCCAGTTCCGTGGAAGAATCGCAAGCAGAATCACAGGATAGAGGGCTTAAAGGTGGACTGGTTGGTCTCGTGGACTTGACAAAGTGGAAAGCACTCGGTCGCTCGTCGTCTAGTCGTAACGGGTCCGGAACCAGTGGATAGTCGGTTGGTTGCAGTCTATCCATTCCTGAGAGGCAGGTGGTAAGGTGGTTGCCTAGCCTGTACCTCAAGCCGGTGGGAACGTTGGCCAGTCGCGAGAGATATCTTCTGACTTCAACCGCACAGTCCCCGAAGCCGGCTTTGAATCGGTGGAGGACGGCAGGATCAGCAGCGATGGCGGCGGCTAGCTGCTGCCGTTGCAATGTCTGCAAGTGCTTCACTGTTAACTCGAGGATATCCGCCTTTTCTAGCTTGGAATGTCTGGCTGGCTGTAACAATATAAAAACATATTTAACATTTTTAGTTCGAAATATTTTTAGTTGTAAAAGTTTATGATTTGTAAGTAGAATAAGGAGTTATTCGTCTATAGGTAAGTATTCTATTATAGGATTTTATATGAATTTACGTAGTTAGAGCTTATTTTTAGCGATACTTTTATAAGATCCTGGCCCTGATCAAGTCACAATATGTCTTGAATGAAGTTCACAAGTTTACTATCTAGGTACTAATAGAAGTATAAAAAGCCAGCCATAAATAACACTTACGTCTTTATCCATTGCGTCCATGAGGAGATCCTTTAGCTCATTCAGGCAATTGTTGATGCGCGCTCGTCTCTTCTTCTCCATTATTGGTTTGTTAGTCTAGAAAATAAATATTTGTTGAATAAAAATAACACAGATGAGAGGAAATAGATTTTGTTGAATTTAAACTAATTTCTATAGATATTGCTTTGTGTTGTAGTTAGGAAATAAAACTTGCATAATATTTACACTGATTTATAATATGTAATACAGCGTGTTCTTGGGTCGATTCAGAGTGAATGCGAACATTTTACCTCTATGCGTACCTACTTTAGTTTCAATGAATTTCAATTAAAATAAATTTCAATTAAGTTAATAATAGGATACAAATGTCTATTTATATATCTGCACAATTCATATACTTAATATTTTTAATTCACTTGTTCACTTGAAAATTAGACTTTAGTCAAATTTTCCGGATCTATTAAAATGACTTGAAAATTAAAATTGATTGAAAACAGGATTTTCATAACACAAATTTCACATAACTTTCCACAATAATATTCACCTTTCGCAACTCGGCTTTCGATAATCCCATGCCTGGTTCAGATATGAACCCAGTTTGGGAGTCATCGTCTTCACTGCAAGGCATGATCACGTATTCCACTTGTAACTTCACTCAACTAAGTTCCTCCACTGTGTCTCCTCCGACAACGTATTCAGGACTGACCGGGATAGAGTTAGAGCAAAACTTAAATTGCCCTCCATCCCTATTCATCCTGCTTTGAAGCGAAACGGTAAACTCGTGCCGTCTCTCTCCAACGTAAGGGTTGAAACGCTGGGAACTGTATCGGAATGTTTTGTTTTCGTTCTGTCTCGCTCTTTGCGGGAACCTGTTGTGAATGGCGCCTATTGTTGGGGTATTGTTAGATGTTAGTATGCGGAGTTCGATTCCGGGTTGCGAAATTAATTAATCTTTGTATAATTAAATTAAATTTTTAATGTCATATCAATTTTACAAGAAATCTATTATAAATCACAATTGATTATCTGCAAACAACAATAATTTTTATGGACATTAAAATTTAATCATGAAGGTAGGTATCTAATTAAGTATATAACATTTATTATTTGGATTAAGTAAAGCAGATTTTTTAAATTATTCTGACTAAATATTTTTATATTTTTGTTCTTATCTACTATATTTAAAAATACTCATAACTCTATATTTTTTAACATCTGTACTGTGGCTATATTGCTACTCAAAAAAAATAGGTAAAAATGACTTCTCAAAATAATAATAAAATTCCTAATATTAAATTAAAACAATATTTTAATCATAAAACTAAATAATTAAAAGTAAAGCTACATCCGTTGCCCCTTATCCTGTATAGTATGGGAATGCAGGACCGTACGCACGCTCATCAACAACCATAATTCCTGCCGTACAACCCGCCCTCAAAAAACTCGTACTTTACTGAACATTTCATCAAGTACGGAATTATTTTGTATGGAGTGAGTAAAATTTAAACTGCGGTATTCATGTGTGCAACGTAGCGTAAAAGGTGAGTATGAAGTGGCGCGTTTTTGTATGGGGCTGGATTAGGGTTGCAAACTGTACAAGTACATAGGTAGATTATTTTATTTCGGGTTTACGTACTACATAAAATTAAATATTACGTTAGAGTATAGCACTGAAATATAATATAATTTCAGGGCGTTTTTTTTTTAATGTAGTAGGTAGAGCATTATGCTCGACAACATTTCAAATCAATTCAAATCTAATAGATACTTACTTTTATCACAAATAAAAAAAAGATAATAAACGTAATTTTTATACTAATAAGTTAATAATTTTTCGTTTTTTTTTTCATAAAATACTAATTTTGTATAGCTTGTGAAAAATTCTAGGTAGGTACTACTTAACTACATATTTCTATTGTACGAAAAATGTATATTTTAAATAACTTAAGATAAACGCGCAAATAACATATCTTTATTCATAATATTTTCCTTCAAAATTTTGTAAAGTTTCTGAAGTGAAAGTTTTATAGTTTATTCTGCAATCATGTAGGCAACCCTAGATATAGGTTAACTCGGTACTTCGTACAGGGGTGTCGTTCAGTTCTCACGGTGTGTGGGAATGTGCTAAGGTGCAAGGGTAAGTCCGAAAGGTACCCGTTGTTTGAAAGCATTCTGTAATTCCAATTTCAAATTGCACGGATTCGTGACATCGATGTTTGTTTTTTTTAATCGGTTTGCTTTTGATTCTTGCATGTATATTTTTTATGATTATTTTAAGTATAGGCCTGGGAAACTTGCTCTAAAATCTAAATTAATTGACAATAATATCCATTCATACCCGAATTAAAAATTTAGTTCTTATGACAAAACCGTGTTAATTTAGCTACATTCCTGTAATTATTATTTTAATGCTAACTAATAATTAATTTAAAACCTTATTAAAATACTACGTAAAGGTTACAAAAGGCCAATGCTCTTCTTAATTAATTAAAAAGTAAACTATAAAAAACTGATAGACGCCGTTTTAATACAAACACTACATAACGTTTATAACGGCCCAGGTGCGCCAGGCGACCTTTGTTCCCATTGACATACCAACACATAAATTACATATTAATATTCAATTAGATCATTTCTCCCACGGTGTCCTGGCCAACCAACTCTGACCACCCTCTTGCCCATAGCAAAACCAACTTTATTGTAAAGCAGTTAAGTTTAAAAAATAATTTATTGGTCGCAACAACACGATAGTCCAAATTCTGACCACAATTTTATTTTTACGCTTCGACAACATTATGTTCCACTTAACTATCGTATTTATTAAGTTGAAAATCGCCTACTATAACGACACACTCATAATAAGGTTGGGTTCACATTAGCAAACATGCGATCGCGTGATGAGCCTAATGAATGGTGAATAATCGTCATCAGATGTCGCTGACGTGTTAACTAAAGTGAGGGTAGCCAGTGGGAATATTTTAAACTATATTTTTTATTTTTAAACTCTCCTGCGGCCAGCGCAATGACCGAGACCAGGATTCTGGGAATTTTTCGGTTACTAGGCTGCGGTTTTTGCACTTCTAATTTATTTAAGTTAAAGAACAAAGTTACGAATATTCATACAAATCATAAAGATATTCATTAAAATAATTGTTTGTTTTTTCATATTTCTTATAACACATTTTAAACAAAAACGTAATACCAAGTGCCCAACTTCTTATTATCTACAAAAAAGCGTTCCAATTCTTGAGAATATTCACATCGAAAGTGAGTGTGTAGAAAAAGCAATTTCTCACAATGAGGACGCGAGGGTCGTGTGAACGGACAGATTATACAAATTGTAACGGGGCAGCTTCCTTCCTCCGGATCAAAGGATACCTTCCTTTATAGTCACCAAGCTATTATAATGATATTCCGGGTCAAAAAATAAATCTGAGGAATAGAAAAAAGATCCAATAATCACAAAAATAAAGAATTTTATTTAGTGATCTTTAATATTGTCGAAAGATGGAATAATCGTTTTATTTCGTAAATAAAAAACTTGCAATGATAATTTTATAACAGAGTGATATTTCCAATACATTGATCAATATATTGCAATAGTAGGTAATTAAAAACCAAAGAAAAGCTTTCTCATCGGAGTTTTATGTTATACAAGCATAGGTCAAATATTAACAAGAAACGTTACAAAGTTAAAACATTAATTTATTTTTACTTAATTTTTTATTTAGGTGTGCAAAAATATTAACTTGTATCATTTTTGTTTTTGTGTAGAAATCACCCACACAAACGTTCTATATAAATAAATAGCAAAAATACATCTTGTACTAAAATATATCCTAAATCAGCACAGAACTAATATGGTCACAATATTTTTATAATCTAAAATAAATAAAAGGGAAGAGACCTTTCAGTAATAAAATTGTACAGTCATAGTCATCATTAAATAAAATTTATTTTGTTTTAGATGTGTTTCTAAAGAAATCACGTCTTAAATTGTGCCACACAATATCTGTGTATTTCTGTTTATTTTTATAGATTTATCTTAAACATGCATGAAATTAATTGTGAAGGTGACTTTCATTATGTACCTATTTGAGTTTGACTTTGAAAAATTATAAAATAACCACCTACTCCGGTCTACTTAAAAAAATGATGGTATGTACCTTCCCACTGCTTTACTAGCAGTAGGTAGGTAGCGACAAATGGCAATAATTAAAATGTTTTTGACAAACATAATACGCATCCTTTTATTTTACACACACCTACCTAATCTTACATTGATTTATCTGCCTAATTTTTTAGATCATTCAGAGATTCCCATGGAAACAGGTGTTTACAAAAAATAGTCGCCCTTTGACTATGAACTGGTTTTTATTGAGAGCGCAACCGGGAAAAAACGCATCCGGGGATGGTTTCCGGGTCCGCGTCGCTTTGTCCGTGATTGATCGACAAATATTTGTAAATACATGGTCGGTTATGGACAAATGATGAGTAGGCTCGGACCATTACGTATCTGAAGTTACTTTCAATAACAACTAACAACCACATGTCTCATGGGGATTTGAGGAAGTGACTACATAAAGAAATGTCGATCTCAGTTTGGCAGAAAATAAGTGGCAAATACTAAAGTAACTTGCCACTAGTCCTACTTATAACATGGTTGTTACTTACCTTTACCTATAGATAAGTAATCATTATTTTAATCCATCAATCATTAAGTATCTACCTATATTTAATATTTATTTACATTAACGAATCTTATTTATACGTTCGTATGGAATATCTAAATCCAGAAACCGCTGAACAGTTCATCATGCAACACCTGGAAAGGGTAGATTCTACTATTGAAATTTCACAAACTAATACGGGAAGCTCGTTTTAAATAGGTACCTACCAATGATGTGTACCTACCTACTTTCAACATCACCATGTAAAAAACAGGACAAAGAGTCCCCCCCGTTTAAAAATTGCGACATATTTTAGCATGCAATAAAAGTTCGTTCTTTCATAACTTCATAACTATGGTTAAACACCGCGTTATACATATTAAAGCAATCGGCTCTTTCCTCCTCACAACCCCTATTCTCACGCTCCCGCGTGACAGGTGTGTTGACGACTCACACAATCTATACAAATGAATAAAATTGAAGTGTCTGTTTGTGATTTTAAAATACGACTTTTTACTCAATGCATATGAAAGTATACACGATGCCAATAACGAAAATGCAATTTTAAAAAATGTCTTGTCTATCTGTTTGGCTGAGGTAATCTTCTAAACGACTGGACCGATTTTGAGGGGATTTTCACTTGAATGTAGCTTAAGATCTAAGGCTTGACATAGGCTAACAATAACGCGCGCTCCATGCTCATGCGCGTTTTTACTCTTTTAACGCGGGTGAAACCGCGGCGATCAGCTAGTTTGTAAATAACGATAAACAACCTTATCTCGTATTAATAAAGTCGTCACAAGCTAAAGGGTAGCGTGACAGCCT
>DWPV01008419.1:0-10035 GCA_018251915.1 Urbanus proteus proteus
AGCCTAACCGTGCTGTTGTGATTAATATCAGTGTAAGATTATAGGTGGGTATTTAATAACATTCATAATAGATGTTGCATTGTATGCCTTACGACAACAAACAACGCACAAAGCAGTAGCCATCATAAAATCCAAGGAGCTGTCTATATTAAGTACTGTAAAGTAATTAATTTAAAAAATGTGTGTATTGGTATAATATAGAGAGAATCTCCCCAGGTCTTAAGACGGCGTGTTAAATGCATAGAAGGAGTTTCCATCGTGTTAATTTAAACATAAACCCACCGCCTTACCACCAATAAAACCATGCGAGTGCACAAATATAGTAATAATAATCAAATAAAACATGTACATATTCTATTTCGAGCCATTAAATAGAATAAGAAACAAAAATTGGCAAGCATTGCCGAGTATCAAAACTGTCCATTTGTTTGACACTCGTATACAAATAAAAATCACACACAAGTTACAATTTTAGAACACAGCTGTATGGAGAAAATAAATTAACCGAACCGCGCTGTTGTAAAGTTATTGATCAATGAATTAAATACATAATAATAATATGCAAATACTTCATGTTACAAGGTTACGCGGATATTACAACACGCACAAAACGAATTTCGAAAATAATTTCGCCTAAAATGGCCTAATGCAAAGTAAAAAGTGATTAGACTCAAACACGTGCATATACCTAGACCGTAGTCAAACATGCCCCTCATTAACAGTGTCAATGTTAGCTACATCTGCACCATTCGGTGTACAAAATTTGTTTAGTTACATAACTCGTTCGTATCTTAAATGTCGTAAAAAATATCTTAAGTGTCGTTTGGTATATTTGCTTGATATAACAGTTTGCCTAGAATCTGTCACCTCATAGACACATACCTCCCCGCCAGCTTGTAGGAAAAAATGTCGTAAACAAGCAAGTTTTGAATTGGTAATATCCTCGATTGGTATTCTCATAAAAATGCATTACTTGCGAAAAGACAAAGATAAACGGATATTTTCGCGTTTCTACATACATACAATTTTAAAAGAATTTTATTTCGTTGTTCACGTATATAAAACTAGCAACGTCCAATACATATATGGACATCTTAGAAAAAAACCAAGTTTGTTTATTAATAAATATTTAAAATCAGTGCATTAAGGAAAACCTACATTATCTGTATTATGTTACAATTATTAAAATGTCGGATATACGTAAAACCGAATACCTACAGTACACTCATTAACGATCACTACAGAAAAATAACGATTCGATTTAATTGTGTATATAAAAGAAAATTACCTATAATAAACATTTAAAATATCAGTTTACAACTGAAATATCCTTAAACTAATTCATATAATAAAATGCAAGAGACATTATACATGCAACATGGAGGAATTGCACCCAACGATATAAGAAGTAGGTACGTACATTAATTTATATTGATCCTATTGAAATATCATTTCAAATTCAAAATATTCAGGGCTCAATCCCATAATAGATCCGGTGGTTGTCAACTTATTGATAGGCCACTCGACCATTTGACAATTTCTCTTACCTACTCACACTTACAAAAATACTGTGTTCGAAACGATTAATTGTCAGCGTATTCCTAGCTTAAAAACAAAATATAATACATACATAACAATTGGCATCCTTTTAAGTGCCTTTCTAAATTATTATTATCATTATTGTAGTAATTAGCATATTATAGTACCTCATTATTAATAATATTAAATTAATTGATTTATACTCGCGGCAAGTCTCTCACGGTGCGCCCGCAAGCATTTTAGAGCATGACACTAGTTATAATAAAAATAAAAGCAAATAATATCATGCCAATAAATAAATATAGTTGAAACGCGCAGTGGTATATTTGTGTTCAATTTGTGACCAAACTAAAACTATAATTTAATAAATAACATACAGTTCAAAAATTAAAAATGTTATCTAGATTTGTACTTGAGTAAAATACGTTGAAGTCTAAAGGGATGTTCCTTTATCACGATAGAACTTTGATAATAATTTAAATACACTAAAAATAATTTAATACACAAACTTTTATAATCTATCGTAAGAAACAAAATAGTTTTCGATATAGGTACGTATATCAGCCATTACTTTAAGAAATTGAATTTCAACGTCAAAATTGAATAATCGATACGTGACGCGGACCTATCATTCATAATAATTTTGAAACCAATATATTTTATTAAAAACTATTATTACATTAATAGTTTGAATGAAATTGTTGGAATATACCGACGTACTAAACTAACAACCCCTTATAATGATAAAATAACAAGTTAAAAATAATGAACCAAAAAAACTATATTAAGACATGGCTAAATGCAACAAAAACAGCGCACTTGTTATTTCTGCTGGATTGAATTATTTGAAAACAATTATTTAATTTTCTACATTATTAATTTATGCACTCTATGAATCTAATACATATTTGAATAATATTGTAAAATACATCATATTTGTCGACCTATTTGAAAGTTCAAATAATAATTTAGAAGAAGGATTAATTAAGAATATTTCATTTCATCTCGTTCTAGTCCTAAAGTCTAGAAGATAATTCCATATGATAATTTCAGAGACAAAAATATACTGAACGATATTTTTACGCCAAGTACATTCATATAGAGGCCAGCGTTCAACTTCCGTCCCGGGCGGTGTGAACCAGCCACTGCGTGACTCATATACGACGCTTAAACCAATGATATATAATATCATGAGAAATGATAATATTTTACAATCATCACCAAAAGTTGATAATATCATTTCGAAAATTTTAATCATATAAATAAATAGAAGATGGCATAGGACGAAGTAAACGTTTGCAAAACCACAATTTTATGGTGTTGTTGATACAATAATTTTAATTTCAAAATTTTCTTTCGTCACCCGTTTGAGGCGTTAGAACATCAAAATAGATTTGAAATTCAAAGTGCGAACAGAATCAAGGATATTTCCAACATAGTCTAAGCGATTCAAACAAAAAAAGCTTCATAAGATCACTGAAACCTGAATATTTTCTATGCGATACAATCCGTACGCCGATGCATCAAACCTTGACCCGCGTGAAGTATCACTTCGACGATAATTGGGTCGGTTAGTTATACAAATAAACGTGTCTGTTTGTAACAAAATCATTGATAAATGTATGTTTTGTAATCTTACAACCTTATTCTAAACCAGTTATTATTACTTTACTGTTAGTCTGTATATGAGTCAAAATTAAACAGACTTTTAGAAAATTTTCATCGATTAAGACGAAAATCTTATGAAAAATATATTATACATTAACTTTTACTATAAAATATTAAAAAAAAAAAAAACCTTTGCAAAAAGTAAAGAAATCCACACACAACAGTGTATGCGGTACCGCGCGATAAGCTAATAGTACGCCATATGCATCGCTCACTGCACTATAAAACAATCCAGCAGAAAGTATAGAGTGGCTCGAGTACAATTCAGCATACATAATTCTACAATTTTAATACTCAAATCTCAGGATTTTACCAAACTAACTGAAAATGTAGATGCAGATGTAGAATATCTACATGACATACTATTGGGAGCGCTAATGAATAAAGATGTTAGCGCATGCTTTGTGAAAATAATGATTATTTGTATGTATTGTTTGGATAGAAAGTAGAAGTACGTTACACTTACATTTTCATGTCAACAAATAAAAATAGGATATATTTGTACTCATATTTCTACTTTCGAATAGTACAAAACATTCCAGTTTGTGATGACACAATGTTCTGTAAACTGACTTAGTCTGTTTCAACACATTTGATATCAAGGATTTTATCATTGATGTCATGTATGTCATTCCTATTACCGACATGTTTAAAAAATATAACGTCACTTATATTTAAAACATTTCCGTGTTACCCAAAGGAATATAGACGAATTATTGTTTCACTATTAAATCACAAAAACCTGATACAATAGATATGTATGATATTTTCATCTGATTGTTTATTGAGATTCCTAATTTCATGTCATGTGATTTCCTGTAACTAAGTAGTTTACAACAGTGTGTCACCACAGCGGGAACTAAAGATGTGTGAACTGGTCGGAGTCTAGGCTTTCATCGGAGGTGGTTCGCGAAGTGGGGGGAGAGGCCTCCAAATTACCTGACACCGTATCGCTTTGGGACACTCGGAGCTCCTGCAACTCCAACGCCGCCTTTTCACGCCTGGAAACGACATAATATCTGTTATAAATCATTTATTCATTACCTATTTATGTACATTGTACATAACACAATTTATCTAATTCTAATCATTTTGAATGTGGTTGACCCCTTTGTGATCTGACTCTGATGGTATCACCGTCTTACCTATTTCTGCCTAATAACAGCAGTGTCAGCAGTGTTAAAAGAATTTTGTAAAATATCAAACATCTAATCTGTTTAGGAAAGTGTGCCCTCTCACAGACAATTCAGGCCACAAGCCACTTTGGATTATTTATCGAAGACGAGGCAGGCAGTCCAATACACGAGTTAGATGCAATAGCATTTGCAGTCAACGTCAACCTCAGGTAAGACTAATCTGGGGTTGATTACAGATGTCCAAGGATAGCAATAGACCAATAACCATTAGGTGGATTGCCCTCGTTTGTAATAACTAGTAGGTAACAGAAAAGATGTAGTAAGAACATAGAAATAAAAACTTATTTTTAAAATAAATCAAAAGTAACGCCCTATTTAGTTGGAGCAGAAAATTTTTATAATGTTTAATGTTCTAAGAGTCGGAAGACGGAATCTGTAGTTTTAAATAGAGATTAAAATTGTATGAAACTCCATATCTAAATCGTATATATATGTGTTTGTTACAATTACAATGCCCCTAATGCGATAACGACACAATGATTCCAACATTATACTTATGAAAAGTATTATTATACAAAAAACAACAGATTATACTATTGATTTAATTGTTGTTAACATTTCTTATATTTAAAATTGGTCATATTTTTTTGGAAAGATAAAAGCGGTAGGAAATTATCTGGTGGCAAAACATTATATCGAATTGGCAACTTTTTCTATATTATTGTGGCATTAGAATTTTGAGAAAAAGGTATATTATTACCTACTTTAGGGTAACTGAGGTTCTTCTACCATAATGCAAAGAAGGTACTGCAAATACCTAGAGCCTTGTGAGCCACCAATAGATACCTAAGTATAGTGAATCTTACTTTTACCCAAAAACGTTAGGTTTCCAGAGAATCGTACATATAGAAGTTAGTTGTACTCACCTTAATATCACTGTTGCCCTGGCTTGTTTTTCAGTCTCTGAAAAATTTTCAGCTCGTTGTCCAATTTTGGATTTTTTGTCTGGCTCAACGAACACTCCTAGTTGACGCTTGGGTAGTTCGTTTGGCGGTGGAGCACCCGGGTAGTCAAGCTTGGCCCGCTTCAATTCGTCCATGGATCGCTCTAAGTGGTAAATCACTATATCGTCCTCGTAACCAAAGTCCTTGTGCAATTTAACCTACAAAATTACCTATTAATAATATCATATTCTAATAATTGATTGTATTTACAGTGAATGTACAATTGCTTCTAAATACCTGAATAAAATTAACAATAAGATCCATGTCATTCAACTTCATGATAGCTTTCTTGTGGAGCTTAAGTATTGTGTAAGCCATAGCGGTGACCACTCTTTCCCCGTCAAGCAAGTATATGTCCCACACCCTGAGGCAGAGACTGAAGGGCACACGCTCGATGAAGCAGACAAAAAACCACTTAAGAGAGTAAAGGATCGCGTCCAGACCGAACTTATCGAAATGGTGTTTTAACTTCGGCATGAATTTGATAAGTATTTTATCATGATGCTCTAAAAATCTCGTCAGTTTCGGAAAACCTTCTATGTACAATCCGTGCATGGCATATTTCTTATCTGATAAAAGCACTGCTAAAGCCCAAAATGCATCTTCCTCGTCCATATACATGAGAAGTACACCGGCTAAGCCCGACATGCCCTGACAGTAGCCGACTTCCGAATTATACATGCTGTAAGCACATAAAACATTGAACAGAGAGCATTGCTTCTCTGAATATCTCTCTCGATAAAACTGATGTTCACGAAACTGCCTATTTACATCCGAGTCTATTTGCCTTACGTCCGTCGACCACTGCTTGGCCAACTTCAACATCTCTTGATATTTTCCGACATTGTCAGACTTTATTCGGTTAACGTCCAACAACTTGCACCATATCTTTATTCGTAGAGAATTTGGAATGCCTTTGTATATCCTTCTATGTAGCTTTTCTCTGGTTGTAGAAGAATCCCAAGAACCTAACATTTTAACCCATTTCTTTTCTCTCTCGACCTCGACGTTGACTTTTTGCGGCGCCGTTTTCTGCGGCAATCGCTCGTCATGGATGAAGCCATATCTGGAAAGATATTGCAATATGGAATACATTACTTATACCAATCTCATCAATAATATTTAAATTATGAAATTTGTATACCACTCATAGCGTAAACACTCGAAGCCCTACTAGAATAAAATTACTTCTATGCCGTTATTCCAATCAAAAAGAGGAAGACACGTTATCAAGTTAATGATGTGAAGAATAATATTAAAATGATAAACATGTTGTTTAATGATCATTGACATCATATACATTCATGGGAGTCACCAATTGGGAAAGTTCGCCTAGGAATAAATCAACTGATTTTTATCGTTTTACGTTGCCAAAGACAACTGTAGAATTGAAGAAATCAATCCAGGTATCAAGTGCTTCCCCTTCCTCCCCCAGCTCTAAGCACATGAGTACAAGATCAATAACGAAATGGGCAGATAAATATTTTTGAATGGATATTACATCGCATGGAGTAGAGCAGGGTAGGCGAGAATCTTAGCAATGCCTTATTTACTCAAATTGTATACCAGTAGCTCAAAACAACATTTTACTTGTACTGCTACTTATTAATTGTATTTCCTAAAAAGGAATTTGAATCCTCTCACATTTTACCTTAAGTTTTGGTATTGAACTGGGATGATTTTGATGGTGGTACCTACTTTCTAGATAAAATATTAATGCAAATAATTATACTGCATTGGCTTAATGTATAAAAACCAACACTTACTATATTTAATGTTGTACATACATACAAGTCATAGTGGAATTGATGTTTCTTTTTGTAAGAAATATAAAGGAATATCATATCAGTATGCCATAATATACAAAATATACAAAATATGCAGCAGCATTTACTTACACTTACATGTTATGTTAAACTCATAATGGGGCAAATAATCAAACTTTTCTTTGTTACATATTGAAATTATGAGAGAATTTCATAAGAAAGTTGCTAAGCAATTATTCACACGCAGCAAGGATATTAAAACACTATAAAGTACTAACCTCAGAATAACCTAAATATGTGTAACACGGAAAAGTATCTTAATCTATCACCATCCAACTGACGTACATCAGGTTGTTGTCGGCTATTTTAAGATAATATGATAGAACCCCTTCGCTATACGGAATTTATAAGCAGAGATCCACAAATGGCAGTGACCACTTACGATCAGCATCATCTTCATGCTTGTATAATACTTTAATGTTATTACGGCAAGGCTTGTTTATTATTTCTACTTAGCCAAAATTTAACTTAATTTAGCTTCTACAAAAATAACTGAAGAATGAAAAACTCAGACCATAACAAAACCAATGCAACTAAACTACTCTACCATTGGTTGTCTTAAAATTGGACAAAAAACTTCAAAGTGAAAAGTATAACAAGCAAGGGTAGCATTAGTCAATAAAGAAAAGATGGGGGACAACATACTTTTTTCCACCAAAAACATAGCAGGAGACTAAACACTAAAAGCTGTAGATATTAAACCTGGCAACTTTTGATTATTGGCATCATAATTTACTTGTTATAAACTCTTTCTTTAAACAAGAAAATATTGATGATCAATATGTAGTTTTTAAACATGTTACAAAATGCTATGCTATGCTAAAGCATATTACTTTAAAAACAGTGGCTTTGCTTCAGGTGCATATGCTTAAATTGCCAATGCATGTCATAACAGAAAAGAAATATCTCACTGAGAAAATGTAATGGAAACCAATTCATTTAGGGATTTCTTTTATGTCATTTGCTGCTAGACATCTTGACTATTACAATAAGTGTGTGCACTTACATACTAAAAAATATATTTTTTTTATTTTATAACTAGCTTTTGCCCGCGGCTTCGTACGCGTTAAATTACATATAAACCATCCTCTTCAATCACTTCAATATTAAAAAAAACTGCATCAAAATCCATTTTAAAGATTTAAGCATACATATATATAAGGACAGAGAAAGCGACTTTGTTTTATACTATGTAATGATGATGAACTGCATGGTGAAGCAGTCACCATACTGGTTTGACATGCAGTGTGTACAAGGTTCAATCCAAGCCAAAATATGAAAATGATAAATTTAGATTTCCATTTCTGGTATGGGTGTAAATGTGTTTTTTTGTAAGTCTATAAAACTGACAACACAGGAATATCAATTCTCTCAAATAAAAACATTGAAGAAAAAAAAAAGCAGTCAAGTTTTCCATTGCAATGCAAAAAAGTAAGGCATACAGCTAAATTTGTTTATTGAACAGAATTAATTGTTACGAGTCCTTTTTTTTTCAATGAATAAATATTGAAGGCAAATCTATTTTTTTTATCAGGTATATAAGTTTAATTGTCCTGTTGTTTAAAATTGAAAAAAAACTATGTAACCAGCCAGCAGGTATGTATAAAATTGATTTTTATCTGCAATTAATAGGTACCTGTATGTAAGAATGCAGGTATTCATGACTCAGAATGAAAAGCCTTTAACATGATTCATGTATAAATGATTTTATTTTAAGTAGTATCCCTACAAAACACAATATTGTCCACATAAATAAAAAAGTATCTATTATAGAAAGTTTTAACAGAAGTGATAAGGAAAAATTAACTAAACAGATTAAGTAATATTTGCCCAGCAACAGATGATGGGAGGAACTTTCGCTTAAACATAAGTTATTGCTTTTACATGGGAACTAGTACATGTAGCAAGTCTGACCCGAAATTATACCAATTTCCATCCATTAACATACCAGAGTAAAATTAATTAAAGGAATTTTAAATTAAATGAACCATATAGGTTATAAAAGATGTAGGTCACTTAAACTGTCTTTAACTTAGTGATAGCAGAGAAATATTACACAAGGCATATAGTACGCAAGCTTACTGAATAAAAACTAGAAAACTTGAAGTGGATTAGAGAAATACCTGTCAGTTTTGTGATACTCCTCAAACTCGGGATCTTCCCAGGGGTCGATCTGGCCGACGAGGTTCTCCCGTCCACGCTCGTATCTCTGGAAGATACGCTCCCGCTCCTCGCAGGCCCGTGCCAACAGAGCTTCCTCATTCATAACACGGCCTGGCTATGCCACATTCCGACAAGATACCCGACTCGCTCTCGCTCGCACGACCTACTGGTACACTTCGTCTTCGCCACCTCGCTCCCACCGATCAAAACACGTATTTTGCGCCCGAATCACTCCATCCGCCCATTATTCCCCACTAATATCCCTTATTTTTTTTTTCGACAACATAAAAAGAGCTCATATTGATGAATCTCGGACGCTAATAAAAATTTGACCACAGATTCTATAATACGATTTGACAAGCCAAGGACATTTTGGCGAGTAAACTTATTTTACAGTTGAACACGAAGGTACTAATACTGGAGATAAGACGAAATAACAATTATCAATGAATTCAGCACGGAACTTCCTATCCACAAACTTAAATATATAATTTAACATAACCAGTAATTAATAAAACACATTGCTTATTATACCTTGTTTGACAAATTAACAATTTTATTTCAGATTTCATTTATTACTATACTATACTACGCCCCCAATCAACAACATACCATTCCATTGCGAAGACAAGAATCATTCATTCATCATCTCATTCCCATTCATTTCATTGTACAAAAAATATCTCTGCTACGCGCTAC
>DWPV01008420.1:0-10034 GCA_018251915.1 Urbanus proteus proteus
CCCCGGGCGGGGCCCAAGTTCGGGCGGGCCGCCCCCCGGGCGACCCCCGGGGGGGCCCGCGGGGGGGGGCCGGCTGCTCCCGGGGCCCCCCCCGGGGCGCCCCCCGCCGCTGCGGCCGCCACCGCCGCTACGACTACAGTTTTAGGAAACTATTATAAAACCAGCACGATCACTGACTGGTGCATGTAGCCCCATCAAATGTAGCATTCTACAAATATGCCAGTTCCAATTCTCAAAATACAACAGATTCTGTTACTTAGCAATTCATTATTTTGTTACTTGTTGTATTGTGGCAATTATTAAATTTCAAAAACGATGTGGCTACATACAGAACACCTAACATCAAAACTACTGAACAAAACAAAAAGAACTGAAAATAACTAAAAAAAAAACACCCAATCACAGAACAGAAACGGAAACTGCGTAAGCTTGTCAGCGTGCTAGAGATTGGGTTGAGGTCTAGATATACTATGGATTGAGGAGAAGAGGCTCAGGAGCATAGCTCGACAGGTATACCTTCTGATAGCCGCGTACCCGAAGATGTCCTCGGAGAACATAGCGTCCGCGTCAATGATGACCGGATGGTCCTGCTGCGTCGCGTGGAAGTTGCCGTCGAGCAGCGAGATGAGGTCCTCGGGCACGTAGCCGTCCCCGCCCTCGCCGCCCTCCGGCTCCTCACCCTCTTCGTCATCGCGCGACAACAAGTTGTTCACGGCCAAGTTCACGTCCAAATTTGTACGCTATGAACAATAAAAGCACAATTGCTGTGTATGGGGTGTCGCAATTTAAAATAAGATTTATATCAATGTTAGAAAGTACATCTATGCTCTTGCTGTGCATAATAAGAACCCCAAGTTAAGATTCATTATATCATTATATGTATAAACCCACAAAATAAGAACACAAACACCCAGATCTGAAACATAAATACAACAATCTGAATAGAACAGTATGATGGCTATTCAGAAGAACATTATTATGATATTATTTATGAAATTAAAGTTACAAAGCTTTTAGATTAAAAATTGTTGACATCATACCTGTAGTTCCCTTATAATAAGGCTGCGACTTTTGCCCTGAAGGACCACTTGTGCCTGCGTAACCAGATCTTCGGGAACGAATGGTGCCGGCACCGCCGACACTACGCGCCCGGAACCCGGTGCACCGATTATTACACCAGTGGCACGGCTTGTAGATCCTACAACAATACAGACAAATTTTAATTTTAAAAAATATACCACAGAAATAGAATATTTGTTTGGTAAACTTATATAGAAGTAGATTTGGCTGATCTAATTGTTGTGTGACATATTTTCAGGAATAAATAAGCTATTTCCTTATACCGAAAAATATGCGTTATTTGAGCTATTAATGCATTATATCTATATCACTTTACATACCTTGAGAGCTTGGTGCAGCCCTTATTGAATTTCTCATGATTCTAGCCCTTGTACGTGGCTGCTGCCTTGAGCCACAGCCACCCCCACTTCCTCCTTGTTTCCCCCCACTTGTCCCCCCACCGCCACTTCCTCCTCCACCATTTCCGCCATTTTTACTAGCATCGGCTTTGCTCAAGTCCAATCTGTCGGGAATGATGGAGAAAGCAGCACGGCATATCGTGCCATCTTCCAACAGACAAGCAATATGGGCTGGACCCGCAGCTACTGCTCGGACTCCTCGCAATGAGCTTAAAGCTGAAGATCCTGCCCCTGTTCCATATCTGTTCCAACGCTCAGCTACTTCTTTGAGCCTGTAACAAACAGATTGATTAGCAAAGATTGATTACTGTCCACTTACTCCTCACTACTACATACTTAAATTTTTTTTTCAAACACTTAATGGCGTTATAGGGATATCATGGAAAAAATACTTTAACATCAGATCGAAATATCTCCCCATAATTCCTAATTATACTTTAAGGGTTAGTACAGATTAACCCACGGTACCTCTCGGAATGATCAACCGCATGGTACAAGATCAAACTAACACTATGGTTACATTCACATGACAAACCGGTGTGGGTACTCACGGTCATGTGAACAGTTCAGTGCTTAGTTTGTGCTTGTAGCATGTGGATAATCATTACTCGCTGTACACCCATAATCAAAGATTTCATGTATTCACAATAAAGTTTACAATATTGTACAAACTATTTACTACTAAAGTCCATAGAAAGGTTGAGTCCTTTTTTGTAATTCTTCCTATAGTAACGACCATTTAATAATAATCTTGTGTACTATTAACAGAACTTAGAATGCTGGTAAAATAACTCATATAATTGAGTAACATCAGAATTAACATTGTAAAGCTAATACTTAATTTGTCAATTTTTTTCGTAATATGTAACATTATAAATTATGATAGCTATTTATGTTTGTTTTATAATATAATAGTAGCAAATAGACCTTATTTACGTTGTTTACAGTGGCAGACTAAGTCCATTAGGGTCACAATAAATTTAAATGTATGCACGCATTAATTGAATTTCCCTTAATAAACAACAAGAAAAATACATTATGGAACACATTTGCATATCAAAAAGGGTAAACTCTTTTGTTATATAAATAACACTGTCATTTTAATAATTCACCATACCTTCCATCATTAATATCAAAATATTAAACCTATACATCTTACTTCACTACATAGTATAAATCAAAGTTGCTTTCTCTGTCCCTATGTATATCCCTATGTTGCTTAAATCTTTTAAACTACGCAACGGATTATGATGCGGTTTTTTTTTAATAGTTAGTGATTGAAGAGGAAGGTTTATATGTAAAATAACATCTGTTTTTCTTTAGTATATTTAGTATCAGCATTCACCTGTGCAAAGCCAGGGCGGGTCGCTAGTCATTACATAGTATAAAACAAAGTCGCTTTCTCTGTCCTTATATCCCTATGTATGCTTAAATCTTTAAAATTACATAGTATAAAACAAAGTGGCTTTCTCTGTCCCTATATCCCTATGTATGCTTAAATCTTTAAAACTACGCAACAGATTTTGATGCGGTTTTTAACCTAAGAGTAAGGTTTATATGTAATTTAACATTTGCGAAGCCGCGGGCAAAAGCTAGTATATTATAAAGCTAAAAGTTTGTGAGGTTGAATAGATGGATGGATGGATGTTTGTTACTTTATAACTTTTGAATGGCTAAACGGATCTGGATGAAAATTAGGAGGTAGGATAGATTTGTTTGTTTTTCACGGAACCTACTATTTATACTTGAAAAATTATATTTTTGGTTATTAGTTACTAGTGTTTCAATATGTATGCCTTTTTACTTCTTTAACACGGGTGAAACAGTGAGGATCAGCTAGTATTTAATAAAACATTTGCCAGTTATTTGTTTAAACAGGATTTTGTACACTTATTGGTCATATGTTGGTTTTAAAATAATTTGAGAAAATGTTGTCCACTTTCTTCCAATGGTTAAAATTATGACCAAAACTAAGGATTTTTTTTATCCAATGTTCCAATTTGTTCGATATACATATTATATGATAACCTTCACATCTAAAACAGGCACTAAACTAGCAATGTTTAAGTTATCTGTTATTTCCTTGTAAATATTTTGTATACTGGTGTAACATCTTATGTTTGAACTTGGGCTTTTATTATGCATAGAATTTTTCAAAATTTTACTATCTGTACTAAGGTAACTGAGTCTGTGTTTCTCTTTGAAATAAAGATGAAATATGTATGTTAAGCAATAAATAAGTGTATCTATGTTTTAAAATTTCTTCGATAGCTAATAAAGACAAATAAAGATGAAGAAATAAGTGAGCAAGTCACATGGCCCGATCTATATAAATATAATAGGTAGTATAAAAAAAGTTTGTTAAACAAACATACTGCAAGAACAATTCTTATATAGTGAATACAAATATCTTAATATATAATTTGTTAAGAACTACAAGTTTAATTTAAAGGCAACAAAGGGATAACAATAACAACAAAGAAATGGATAGCGGTGTATCCATGTGTAATATCAAAACCCGCTCATCAACACATCATGTCGGTGATTATTGGCAAAAACCTCAATTAGAGAAGGCCTATGTCTTCATAGGAACATATGTCTGCATAGAAGAACAGCAACTTCAAAAGACAATTAATGGATGGTTGTTAATTATCACAAGCCAATCCTTTAGGCCAGGGGTCGGCAACCCGCGGCCCGCGGGCCGCATGCGGCCCGCCGACGTCTTACTTGCGGCCCGTGAATGTTCTGTATAAGTTATAAATATCAAAATAAATGCATGAATGAACGATATGACCGTATGAATATTAGGATTCTAAAGTTAATATCACAAGTGTGGCCCGTCTTTAGGTGATTTTGCCACCTCGTGGCCCTTGCTTGCCAAAAGGTTGCCGAACGCTGCTTTAGGCAATACAATAACCTCTTTCTTTGGGAAGTCGGTTAAAAACAACTAGTAATTATTTATAAAAAAAGTCTGCCATAATGCTACAACGAGGGTTTGAAGAAGAGTTAAGTTAGACTTGAAAGTGAAAGAGAGTGTGTTATATTCTGTGGTGAAAAGAAAAGCCATTTTTCCAGCATTTAATAATCCCCAGTAATTTTAAAATTGTCTAGTACTCTCTAATGAGGCGTAATAATTAACATAACATTAAAGTTCATTATATTAATGACTGAATGAATATTTGAAAACATTTTTGTGAATGATATTGTGGGTAGATCAATTATATGTCTTTCTTATCTTTGGCTCTTAACTTTTTAGCTACAACTGTGTATTTTAATAGAAATATTAAATTAAACTGTAATTCTCTAGCATCCAGTGTTTGCATGCTTACAAACATGGAATAATCCATGAAAACTTTCCATTAGGCATGCCCCTCCCTAGACCAACCAGATTATGTCAAGCTAAACTTGAAGAATTACCTAAAACACATAATCATAAGTCATTTAGCATGTTGTTTTTTGCCATACAAAAAAAAACACCCATTGTAATTTAAGGACATCTTACATTAATAAATAAAAGCTGTAATATACATCAAACAAAGTTTTCAGTGTTTGTAATGAAATTAACAAGTACAAACAATTTTAAAGATACATGGTAAAAAAACTCATGTCAATTTTAACATGATATTTTTATTTAACAGTTGTTTTTAACAATTTTCCATTATTTAATGCCCATATTACTGTTGTTGAATAGTGAATATGTAAATATTATGTACATGATTCTACATTATTTATTACTTATTAAATGTCATAATAATCACGTAAATTTTAATTATTTTTGCGAATATTAGTCATGAATCGCCGATGGTAATTAATATTTTTGAGTATTTACGAAAGATGTGTAAGCTCAAATAAAATGCTCCCAAGCAACATGACAGGATTGGGGAAAATATCTATCAGGTCAACGTATTTACTTTATCCGAATTGATTTTATTCGAGCGATGAGCAGATTGGAAAACGGGGTTCGCAAACTGATAGCTCCTTTGCCATGTTCAGAATACGCCATTAATATGATCTCGATATTCTACCAGAAAAGAACATGGTGATAAAATGAGTCAGGTCTTTTCAACGAAAAATAATTGTAACGGAAAAGAAACGTGGGCATCTGGTACGCTTTCATGAAATATGTCTTCGCATACTGCAAATTTTGTTCGAAATATAACTCGGATTTCATTAGATCATCGTAATGGAGTCCAATGGAAAGTTGAATAATAGCCTTACCTATCTATCAATTGATCCTCTGTTCCAGGTAAAGGATGAACCACAAAATGCATTGAAGACATTTCCGTGAGAGGTATTGTCTTGCGTTAGTAAAATTACAACATACACTTCAACATTTGAGTTCACCACAATGCAATTAGGACAAAAGAACACCACTGTCTAAAATTCCCTCTGAACCACCATATTCTCGTGGTTTCTCGTGTTATCGTTTTTCGTTCTCAATTACATGTGAGTCGGTACATGACGAAAAAAGAAAGAAAATATCAACATGGCTTCTACTGCCTAAATGTTGGCAGCCATGAAATGTAATCCTATTTACGACGATGCACAAAGAACTCCGATTCTTTTAAGACCATATTGTAAAATAAAACTAATTGAATTAACACCAAACCTTTTAGAAATAAGGTTAAATATCTTATAAAATGATGTCGGGAAAGTATACTAGTAAGAACACTGTGAATAAAAAGTCATTACAATATACAACGCTGCGAAGTATGGTTCACGATTAATTGCTTTACGTTTTTGTTTGGCCTTTGCGGCTACGCTGATTTAAAAAAAAATGATATTTTTTATCTCAAAAATTCTCATAACTAATTATTACTTTCGTTTCATTAGATTAAAAGTGTATGTGCACATTAAATTGCTTATTCTGTATTTTTTTTCGATAATATCAATAGGAATTATAATTACTATATTCTGATCATATCTTTTTTGTACTGGCAAGTTACTTTAGTTACTGTTATCTGTGCTCATTTTTATTCGTAAAAACATCTGTGAATCTAAAATAAAATGAAAAAACAATGTCAAAAATGGCGGCCAAGTCAAAGAAGCGGCTGTCGAAAAATGAAAATAAATTATTAAAATTGGAAAAATTAGAGTTCAGTGATGTAATTTGTTCAATTTGTCAGTCTATTCTTATCGAACCCGTTACTTTACCGTGCTATCACGATTTTTGTCAACGCTGTTTTTCTGGTAGCATCGAAAATAATGCTTTGTGTTGCCCATTATGTCGATTGAGAATCGGGTCCTGGCTAAGAAAAACATCAAAACAAAAATGTTTAGTAAATATAGAGCTGTGGAAATTTATCAAAAACCGATTTGCAGAAGAAATTGAAAAGAAGGCAAGAGGAGAAGACGTATCGTTGGCGCCAGGTAAATACGTATAGGATCTCATTTTATACATGTGTTAAAATATAAAAAAAAAAATGATTATGATTTATTTTGACTATATTATGATGATATTAGTACTATCGAGTTTACATTAAATTATTAACTTGTGCAAAGTACAGTCATGTATGGATGTTTACAAACAACCAAGTTGATCGTTATCATCTGCTAGTACCTATTCTAAAGTGACCTACACAAAAGTAAACTCGATGCCTAAGTAACATACTATATGAAAAAGGATCCTCTAATAAATTAAATGTATTTATTGCTATCAATATGACAAATGTATGAAGTTGAAGTTTTCTATAAGCTTTCTAACAAATATATCAGCCACAAAGCGAAGAATTTGATTATTCAAAGTTGAGTGTGTGTTACATTTAAGTTAATTAACACATGTATTACCAATCACTTGGTTGACGTCCTTACAAGACTATGCCTAAGACTTTATCATACAAGTCTGCAAGAGCTCTATAAAATCTGCCAAACATGGCAGTGGGGACTGTTGTATTGGTCCATAATTAAACCTGAATTTTTTTTTATGTAATTAATTAATCACTGGAATACATGGTTGCGAGTCATCTGGGATGGTTTGGTCATGTGATGAGGTGATACGATAAATGCGCTGTAAAAAAAGTACTGGTAATCCCAAATAGTAAAAAGGGCAGAGGTAGGTACAACCATGTGGTGAACAACTGTTACCATGCATATGGAATGGGCACAGCTGAATACACAGACAGAGCCTACCAATTCGCACTTGACCAGCGTGGTGGACTAAGGCCTAAATCGCTCATTACTGAGTAGAGACCTGTGCCCAGCAGTAGGACAATAATAGGTTTATGATGATGAATACACAGACAACCCAGGACAGAATGTTCTGGGAAATACAAATGACGAGGGCCGCCCAGATAAAGGGAGCAGGCAAGGAAGAATAAGAAGAATTAATTCATGACCAGCAGGGCTTCTCAAATGGTTGATGAATGGAGAGTTACAGAGCGAACTTTTACAATATGGAAAATTTGAACATTAACTTTGCATTACACACCATTACATTTTTATTTAATATGTTTTCAGAAAAACCATTGCTTCGATTAAGTTTACCAGGCGAGATAAGATCTGAGTATGAAGCTGAAATTAAAAGGTTGAGAAACGAACGCTTGCAACTGGAACAGAAGCATTTACAAGAAACAGAGAATTTGGTTAAGTGAGTTTTAATTAGATCAAAGATTTTTCTTCTATTTTATAATTTGTGATCTTGTTGCACTAATAGCTGTTAATACTATGACTATTGCTAGTCTTACAATTGTTTTTTCATATAAGAGTACAAGTTCATACCAGACACAACTCTTAAATGTGATCCCGGTGCACCTGACCGTAAGTTGTCACTGCTGCCAATGGACATCTGTAACTAACTCCCTCTAGAACAGGGGCTCTATCTGAGGCTGATCTAGGATCAGCTAAATTGTGTTTAGTGAGGACTGTGATGTATGCATTGTATTGTAGTCAGTATAAATGTCATCCTGTTTCACAATTAGCTTGTCTGTAATTAAATTTACTTTAACCTTGGTTAAATGATTATAGAAAACTTCAAGAAGAGGAAGAGGAGGCACACAAGCAGTATGAAGATCGTCTCAAACATGATGAAATGTTGGCGCTGAAAATCCAACAGGAAAGCTTGGAGAAAACTGCTTCCTCACAAACTGTAAAAGAACAGGCCAAACCAAGCACTGCCGTAAAACAGAAATTAAAGATTTCCAAAATAGATGGTTACCTTACCAAAAGACGTACCTCTGTGAATGAGTGAGTTTTATTACATATATTATATACTAGACTGACGTAGGCCTATATTCTCGAAGTCAGCATACAGTGTATGCGCACGGCAGCATAGTGGTGGACATCTGTTCTTGAAGGCAAAGTGTAGAACAATATCATTGTAGCAGATTAGACAATTAGTGTTGTCCCATATGTGTAATTTGTGAACAAAATAAAATGTTAACTAAAATTAATGTTAATTAAGGTCCATGAATATCAGCTTGCACATATCTCCCTAATAGAGCGCAAAACATATGTGTACACTTCACTTTAAGTTGACTTCGAGTATAGGGCCTAAAGATGGATTATTATGATTATAAAGATGAAAGCAGCAAAAAAAAAGTGCCCAAGAATATTATCTCATTGTAGTGAACACATTTTGTCTCGTAATAGTGTAGGACCCAAACTTAACCATATTGTGTTGATTAAAACCCACTAATCTACCCTATTGCCCAGCATATAACATAATATATTTTTTTATTTTTCTTGCCATAAAGTAACTCATATATCTTTCTTTTAGGAGCCCAATTGCGATTGATGACAACACCACCAGTTCTGATAGCTCTGCTTCTTCTAAAGTAGCTTTAGTTAAATTTAACAATCGACATTCACCTGAAATTACTCCTACATATGGGAAATTACTGAAAAATTTCCTAGACAAAAAAATTAAGAGTGGAACTGGGATTTGGAATAAAGAAAATGGAAAGAGCATAAAGACAAAGGTAAGAATGGTATCAATATGCCATGATAATAAATTTGTTCTTATTTGCTGCATCTGAATTTTAAGACAAAAAGCATTTTGGTTTTACTTTTCACCGAAAGGAGACTATAATCTCTTAGATATATGCAATGCAATTAAACAAAATGACAGTTTTTTTCTATATACTCGACATATGTATTCTACTGTAATAACTATTACCAATGTGTATGAGTAAATGCCAATAAATTCAAAGGTTAAATGTAATTCAATATTGATTAACTTATAATTTCATGTTTCAGTCTGAAGTTGCGGCAGCTAGTTATAAGGAAACAAATACTACTGAAGATAGAAATGTAGTAAAAACAAAAAACGTCATGCAGTCTCTAGTGGTGTCCCTCCCACTGCCTTGTTCTGGTATTCTTCAGCACAAGACCAGCGAAACAGACAATAGAAGTTTAGAAACTGGCAGTGTTGATTCAATGAGGCAGGAATTATGTTACTTCAAGCCAATAGAAGGAACAACTCCAACCAGGTTAGTGACAATGTTCCTGAACATTGAAGAAATCTATTGTAGAGTTTTAGTTGAGACATACACTCGAGAGCAAAAAAATCGCACACTACGACAATTTTCATTTCAGGGTCAATTTTTTTCTAAATGGCGC
>DWPV01008421.1:0-10034 GCA_018251915.1 Urbanus proteus proteus
GTCAACCCCAGGTATGACCATGATCATATCTGGGGTTGATTACTAATGTCCATGGACGGCAGTGGCCACTTACCATCAGGTGGACTGCACGCTCGTTTGCTACTCACATGTTATAAAAATAATAATAATCATTTTAACCAACTCTTGCATCTCCTGTCAATAATCACAAAAAATCGTATAATAAACGATATTTTTCTTTAAGAGTCGTAAAAGATGCATTCTACGCTTATAGCCCTACAGTAGATTTTCTCCTGTGTCGTGCATGCCAGGTCACACACTTAGACCATACACAAACACCCAGACCCAAAACAGATCTATAAATTAATTATTCAGGCGTAAAAGGTGCTACCACACTTACTTAAATTATTGTAACTCTCGTATCTGAGGAATAAAAAAATATATTACAAAACCACACAATACCTAGTATTAATTAAAAACAACAATATGAGACTAAAAGCAATATCCGAGTAACTATTACAAATTCTCATCACGTAACATATCGAAATTTTGTTCTAGCAACACAAGTCGTATGAATGAAGCAAAATGAACTCATGTGTAGATAGAAAAGGACTGGCTCATAGTAAAGAGACTTGATTTTATTTTCAGCTTCGTATCAGATGAAACGACACCCGAATGAAATCGAAAATGCGGTGTCATAAAAGATCCCGCTCGGAAGCTTCACTAACCCATTTTGCGATTCCTTAGATATTATTATATCCCAATTCTATGACATTACGTCATTTTTACGCCTTACAAATTCTGTTGTCTTTATATTTAATTTCTCAACCATGAGAAAACAATATTCTTATGGTTGAAATCAAATATAGTTAAAGGGCTTGGTTTGGTGGATAGATATAAAACCTTTTCAGAAACATTTCATGAAATCTGTTTCTAAAATATGTCAGGTTTGTCAATGATGACGAATGTTTTACATTACTAAAGTATACTAAGAAAAGAGAAGTCAGCCTAAAATGGACATCGACAGGAAAAAGGAAGCAAATGAGGCTAGATAATCTAATAAAGTGATTAGACAAAGATAAGTAGTTATAAGTTTGTTATATTCCCTTCTTTCTTACTTGTTGGGCATTCGCTCTGACGGACCTGTCTATGGCTTTCCTGCTTTAAGTATAATAACTCTATGATGCTTTAAATAGAATCGGATTTGTATCATAATAATGACTTCATTATATCGAAAATGGGGTCATAAATGTCTTCGCAAACGAACACACGTTCCACAATGATCGGTTATACTCCTAGGATATCTAAGAACGTGATTTATAGCACTTGTGTCGCTTTACGTTCTGCTGTTATTTATTGTCTTTGAGTTGCATTTCGATACTTCAGCGGTACTGAACATTCGTGTAGTACCTTGTTATTTATTTTCTACGTCCTTAGAATATATAGTCATATGAAGTACATACGTGAAGTCAGTTTCTTGTTTCTTATTTGGTTTTTTCGATCAGACAATATGATTGTCTACATATAGTTGTGTGGCATCGATTACAAATAGATTACCACTTCTTGTCCTTCGATAGAAATAGTAAAAGAACTAACGATACTAAAACTTAATCGAAATTAAAATTTAATCGAAACTCAATTGCACTGAGATACAGTTACTAGAGATACTTAATATACGAAGTTACAAGGCGTCATATTTGCCTTTTAGTTTAAAATGACAAGTTAATAATAACAACTAAGAAGCAAAATCAGATGTAAATGTATAGAGTAGAACCTCCAATGCCTAATTAGAAAAATACATACAAAATGACTGATTTTCCTATTTTGTTAAACAAAAACATATTTTAGTAAATTTTGATAGCTCGTTTGTTAATGAAGTTAATTATTCGGGGTAATCCTATCTAATCGGATAACTTTCAGGACGGTTTAGTAGCTATACAAACTTAACAGCGTATTTATTTTAACGTTTTCAAAATCCCCGTTAGTTACAACGACGAAAGAAAAGCAACTTTGGAGCGAACTAAAACGTTCTTGGCTATCGGAAAACAATTGTACTTAAAAAGAAATCAGCGTCCGTCCTTTCTATTTTCGCTAGCCTTACCTGCTTTAATCTCTGATTCGAATGATTATGTATTCAGCTACCTATATTGGGTACGTATATATTTTTACCTTCTACAAAAATATTCATCGCACAATTTTTATTCCTGTCGACATTTCCAACCCGGCCTAATCCCATTCAGTTTGATCAACCCAATCAAGTTGGTTTCAATTACGAAAGTGGTCGGTTTCAAATTGTATTGTACTTACATTCGTATTCCTAGTCCTTTCGCTTTCAATACATATATTTTAGGTATTTGCGTTTTTAGGTTTGATCCATTTAAATGATTTCCAATTTCTTCTATTATCTGCACGATTTCTGTAGCTAATTAGTTAAGCCTTTCAAGATGTTATTATTATTTGTTATTATTACTATGAGTTATTATTTCACTACTAATTACTGAATAATTTTCAAAACATGGGACTTTCAATAACGGTACATTAATTTGACTAAACGCTTTACGTGAGATGTCGTCTACCATTATATTTACTGCTCATTTTGGTTAAGAACTGCAGTGTTACACAACAAGAATCTCAGCTGTCGGCTCTGCGACGAACGCAGCTGATATTCTCAGTTCGTGTTAAATTATTGTAACCAAGAATGTGTCTATATACTAAAAATAAATAAAATTGAAGTGTCTATCCGTGATTTAAAAATTACATTTTTTAAATAAATGTAATTAAAACATTCAACAACGTATAAAATAAAATACAATTTATCTTTTTTCGTTTGTCTGTCTATCTGTCTGTTTGTCTATTTGGTTGACTGAATCTACTAAACGACTGAACCGATTTGGAACTTTCCCTGGAAGATAGCTGAAGGTTTGGGCGTAACTTCAGGTCTACATCAATAAAAAAAAAAAAACTGTGCGCGTTCTACGCGCATGCTGCTGCCGTCGCGGGAGAGCCGGATATTACTTACCTATGTTTAAATATTTATGCCTTTTTACTTCTTTAACACGGCTGAATCCGTAGGGATCGGCTAGTTTGTAAATAAATCAGTAAATATTTTGATGTACACTTAACGCAATTTCACGACATAGCAAAAGATTTCGAGTGGAATCAAGTAGAAAATTAGCTGCTGTCACGTAGCTTGACTGTGCGTGTTAGTCGCAGGAGTTATAACTCAATCTATATTTCTAAATATCTCAATATCTACAACATCAATGTCACATTTCTAAGGCTTTTAAGATTCAATACGACAAATACCGAATATCAGTTATTCCCAATCACGGTAATGGTTTCTAATTTTAGACACAATGGTATAACCAGCGTGCCGGCGAACCGCATTTTAGCTTAATGGCTCTCAGTACATTCGTCTACTGATGCGGTGGCTGTGGGTTCAATTTCATGTTTATACCATAATGGTACTTGCACTCGTAACCATACAAGATTGTTTGGAGGTAGTGCCAGATATACAAAAAAAAAGTACACAAACAAATAGATCTCAAACTCTGCTGTTGTAGGGCAAATATGAGAAAGTTAGAAGTTTACCAATAGCAACAGATTTCATAGCTTTTACTGTATTTGTATTATAGAAATCTCAAATTACGTCCTCATCTTCCCCCATTGAAGCTAGTAGACGTATTTATTAATTACTAATAAAAAACATGATTTATAAAAAAAATGCGAATACTTCAAACCGATTAGATATTTTAAATATTTTATTGAATTGTATTATAGTTTAGTTAGTCTAATGGCATAATTCGTATCTACTTTTTCATACTGGCTTTAAAATCCTGTTAAAGTATTTAAAGATGAAGGAAGTACCTACTGCGTTTGGTAGTTTCACAGACAGTTGTCCTTGTACACATGAATGGATCAGATCATCAACTAAAACGACTATTTTCAATAATAGTTAGGCTTTAGTATTTAACTTATATTTATGCTTTGCCATGTATGCTAATGCTTTCATGTATGCAACATTATCTCATCAAAATTTTAACATTTTAACTGTAATGTCGATGAAAACTGAATATTTCGAAGTCTCCCGAGGCAATAAATCAGACCACCCATTAACTGATCGATTATTTCAAAGGTCCAAAAACGATATAGAAGGTTCAGACGTGAAAAACGGTTTGAAAGGGTCGTTTTAAGGAAAGGTCCAAATACACAAGGGTTTAATTTCGATAATGCAAATACGAAAGTACTTACCAGAAAATTAGGGATTTTGGATTTTAATTTAAACTCACTTGCCAGATATATTGGACCCGAATTTATTTATGTAAATGTAAATACTACAATTTTCATGGATCACACGGAAGCTACGTAAGGAATGGTAGACGCAGGTTATATTAACTAGTGCACATCTCTCACTTTTGTGTATGTTTTGTCTTTTAACTTTTTTATCATCATCTTTATCATATCACTAGATATTATTCTGATTATGGAGTACGTATGAACGTTGTGTTTGTGCTTATCCATTAGTCTTACTATGCGCAGTGATGTGTAAGGTCTCATGATGGAGCCGGACAGGAACAGAGAAGGATTGAAACTAGAGTAATTTCTTTCTACCGTTAATTATTTCTATCGTTTTTTTAAATTTCTAACACTTTAGTTTATAGGTTTCTTACCTTTTTTTCTATTTATCTTATAATTATTCCAGTTATTGCGTAATACTAGCATAGTTTTAAGGCTGACGTTTGGAATATGCAATGAATTGCTTAACTTGTATCTGTATTGTTATCCCGAAAAATAGCATTAACTTTTAAATCAACGACAGTTTTCAACTTGAACTAAGCGTAATAAATTTTCATTTCAAATGCCCAGACACGGTATGGGCGGGACGTTTGATTTCAACACGTCACCGAAACGAATGTCTGTCCATAGCGATCGTACCAGCCCAATTCATTATTCTCACTCCATTTGTTTGTCCTGCCCGATCATTATTTACATCCTCATTTCAATTAATTGGTGTCCCTTTAAACGTGACACTTTGGCATTTTGCGAAGTGATAACCTACACTTTTTATTTTAGTTGATGTTCTACCATTACAATTAATTTTCATCAATTCGTCTTTCGGCCTTTGTTTTATGTCTTCTTCTCGATATAATAGACACTGTGTCTATTATATCTTCTGTGTGGATTTTCTGATTATGATTTTAAAGGTTTTTGGAATCATAAAGGTGATCTTCATTTGTTTTACTGTTGGGATTGGTATGATATGCATTACAACTATTAATTTTAATAACATGAGTGTTCCAATGCTCTGTACCAAATTATGTTTTGAAAGAAACAAATGAATTGCCAATTTTGGTGATACAAGTTTGTCGTACGAGATTCTAAAATTATTTAGTAATGATAAATTTGTTATTACGAAGATTGTGAAATATAGATGAATTTTAGAAAATATAGTATGCGTAGGTATGGACTACGTAGTAGGTAATGCACTTTGTGTAAGTGCACTTGATTTCAAGTGGTTTATGTACACATTGTACATAATAACATGTGGTACAACGCATATGAGACCAGCTAATATTAATTTACAGTATGTCAATATCGAAACTAGGTTTAGTATGAACTTCGTTCAAGGAGCCAGACTTAAAAATCGTAGAATTTAGCTATTTATTATTTATCATTCGTATTAACAGTGATTGAATACAAATGAATGTACGTAGATTCTTAGTGATACCAAATTGAACTAATATGCATGGACTCCGCCTGATGGTAAGTGGTCACTGCTGCATATAAACTGTTAGTAAGTTCATATAGAACTGGAGTTCTGTTAAAAGTCTTATGGCAAAAGTTGCCTTTTCCGAGGACTTACATTAAAACAACGATCCACCATCAAGGTGCAACTGCTTCACGCTAATGCTTCGGTGGTGGTGGTGGAGGTACATGGTGGACTAAGAATTTCTCAATCTGCGAAGAGACTTATTAAAACAAAAGGACATTTTGATCAGAAGTCTAAATAGATATTTCGGATTACATATACGAGTACATACGAGTACTTTTAGCTCTATAGTTCGTGTGTTGCTAAAGGGCGAAAAGCTAAATGCCAGTCTAAATTTATGCCTTTGTCTTGTATTGTTATCCATGGCACCCCCAGCTTAAAGAGACTCGATCGATTCACTAAAACTCACCTGCCAGTAGCTTTAGGAAGTAAACAATGTACATAGCGGCATTGTTAGAGCGCGCCAGTCCGTCAGTGTTGGAACAGCGGACAGGCGTTCGTTAGCTGATTGCGATTGGGACACGCGATCGATCCGCATAAAGTATGGGACGTTAATCAAACGCCATGTTGAATTTGTGATGCTGATGTAATAATTAGGCTTTAAATTTAAAGCGATTCTGTTTTATAAACCAGAATCTGCAATACAGTTTGACGAAAGTGAAAATTTAAATGTCAATTTAAATTTATATGGCCCTGTATGCCTTTGAATACTTATTTTTTGGTTTCATGGTACCATTAACTTAAAGAGATTCGATCGATACTTTACAAAAACTCACCTGTAGCTTTAGAGATATACAATGTACATTGCGGCATTGTTAGAGCGCGCCAGTCTGTCAGTGTTGGAACAGCGGACAGGCGTTCGTTAGCTGATTGCGATTGGGACACGCGATCGATCTGCATAAAGTATGGGACTTTATTCAAACGCCACGTTGATTTTGTGATGCTCATGTAATAATAAGGCTGTATATTTATAGCGACACTGTTGTGAAAATTGGAATTAGTAACTGATTTTACAGTTGTTATTAAAGGTGAAAACATAGATATAGTCCTATGTCTATGGATGAAAATGAAATTAAATAATTTTTGGCACATAAAATAAAGTTAAGTAACTGACATCAAAATTTTAATGATATAATCTTACGGAAGATTTTGAAACTAAGCGTTCAGAAATTTAATATTTTGAAAACAAAATTGAAATGCTTCGAGCGATATGTTTTGTAAATAAATTAATATATAGTCATTTATTTACAAAAAAATAATATTTATTATGGGTATTTAAGTACGACGTTCCAAGTAGTGTCAGACAAGTAAACAATGTACATTGCGGCATTGTTAGAGCGCGCCAGTCCGTCAGTATTGGAACAGCGGACAGGCGTTCGTTAGCTGATTGCGATTGGGACAGGCGATCGATCTGCATAAAGTATGGAATTGTAATCAAATAGCTCACACAGATGTTCGAAACGATCTACCACAAAGCGTAAAAAGCTGGATTATATAAATTGAAAGGTTGAATTCGTTTTTGATTTTTCTGTTATTCTACAAAAAGTAATAGAACAATTTGCCGCTTAGATCTCGCTATCTGTTGCTGTTATCTGTTATTAAAATGTATCGTATACCTAAATATATGTCACCTTTCAAACCCAACCACAGGTGCACATTTTACATAATATATTACCGCAGCATTCAACGCTCTATACTTTGAACAGATATTTTTGATTTACCACCACCGTTGTATCCGTGGGTATCTTAGGACATTACTAAGACTTAAAATTAATGGGTCGCATCGTCTACTTTTTCAAAAGGAATACCCACTATGGTCACCAAAACGCATGCCAGGCGTGGTGACGACAGACCCAAAACCCCGAATAAACCATCAAAGAGCTAAATGGACGACTCTATTGAGAATAAATCATCAAGATATTCTACATAGTTGAAGTATGCACAAGTGACAACTCAAGTACTACAAACAATTCGCTTACATCAACTCCACTACAAATTACTATTTGTTATGACAGTTACGTGTGTGCATTGTGTCGGCGATCGTAACGCAACAAAGTGAGTCCCATTCCATCATAATAACAAAAGTACCCGTTTAAAGCCACGAGTATGAGACTCTGTTATACAAATAGAAGATTCTATACTGATTGTGAAGTTTGTAAATGCAGTGACGATGCTAAATGAAACCTAATTTTGGTTCCTGTTAAACGCTGTTGTTATAATTTAAGCCACACTCTTCAAGTTACACTTACACGAGAAATGACATCCTTCCTTCGCTTTAGGATTTCTACTTGGTATTCAAAACCAAATCAATAACTTATTATTCAAAGTAGACGATTCACATAATTCTTTTTGAACTTATTCCGTTATTGTGAAAGAAGCTCCACAACACACATCTCTTGAAAAAAAAAATTACTTACAAAGTTAACTTACACTAAGAACATGTGGAGTTAGAATTATCAGACCATACAGTTTAATTAGTGATCACAGATGTATAGAATTGGATTGTATATGTTTAAAATTTCATTAAAAAAACTTATCTGATGTGAAGTAGACACTGAGAGATATGACAGTAGACACTGCCAAACCGCAAAAATGTTTTGCTTTTCAAAGTGTATTTTAAAAAAAGTTATCGCGAAGATAGTTAAGATCTATTCCTGGTCAGTCTTTATGAGCTTCCGTTCCTACGTTTTGATATGGTGCATGCATGTTTAGGAAATAGGAAATGTTTAGATTACAAACTTTGTGAGAAGTGCAGAGATACACTTAAATTTTAGTAACTACTAGCTAACTAGCAGACACACGTGACTTTGGACGCGCAGATATCTTTATATATATAATTCTTCTGTGAGTGTGTATGTCACTGAACTTCTCTAAACGACTGGACCGATTTTGATGAATTTTTTTGTGTGTTCAAGGGGATCTGAGAATCATTTAGATTCACAATTTTGTCCGCTGAACAATGTTTTTTTATTAGCAGTTGTTGATTTTGGAATGTTTTACATAGGATCCGACAGACGGCGCTACCATCGCAGTGTCAAAGTGTCGCAGTGTCGCAGCAGTGTAGACAGGACAACGTCTGTCGGGTCCGCTAGTACAATATAAACTTTCATCCCCTCTTAAATCCCTTTGTGGGTAGAATACCAAAAAATTGTTTCTTATCTAAAAGTTACGTCATAAGGGGAGCCCGTTGTCCAAATTGCATGTTTCTTCAGTAATTTCGGCTCTGCGATGTTCGGTCAATACGTGAGTGGACATTCTTTCACTTTTGTAAAATTAATAATATAACGTAACTACTGTATTATACTGTATTTTTTATACTGTCATCTATTATTAGCTTGACTGAGTTTATCTTACAGGACTAAGAAGTGTACTTGACAGAAACGCCAGTAATGGATCGTCAAAGTTTTTGCGCGAGATAACCAAGTCGTTACAGTTAGCGTCGTCGAAATGGTGATGAAAAACTACTCTCACTTCCAGGCCTTTCAGCTGATCTTGGATCGAATCAGTTTTTGTAAACTGTCTCTGACTTTATAGGGATAATACCTAATGTACTGCGAAATTATTTGTATATTTATATCAGAATATTAATTTTAACTTAGTATAAAACAAAGTCGCTTTCCGCTGTCTGTCTCTATGTATGTTTCGATGTTTAAAACTACGCAACGGATTTTGATGCGGTTTTTTAAATAGATACAATGATTTAAGAGGAAGTTTGAGGAAGCGTGCGGAGCCGTGGGCGAGAGCTAGTATTTCGTAAAAAGCCAATAGCCCAACTTGCTGGTAAATAATTAATATAGGGCATACTTTCCCAAAAATCAATAGCGCATGTTTATTTCAATTCTTAGACACATCAAAAAAATACTAAAAGAAAAGACGTTCAGGAGGTAGAAAAACACTTCATACATCTATTTGGGCTAGATCGGCTAGATGGGCTTCTATCTATAAGGCATCTGATATGGTTTAACTACAGCTCTCCGATAAAATAAGAATCGGACCTGGTAACTGACTATACCATTTGAATCACGAAAGCGTGCATAATGATTAATTATTTATTAGTATCATGAGGTAATTCACATTTTGTAGATCGCTACATACTTTATATATCGATATCCAACGTTGCTTAAATTTGTAAATCAATCACGATTCTCAGAAGCCGCAAGGCTTTGCCCGATTCACTGATTCATTATTTATCCCTTCTACGTATACTGTTAACTATTTATCACAATCAATTTATTTTATACTAGCTGAACCCCGCGGTTTCACCCGCGTTTAAAAAGTAAAAGGGAATACATATTTGAACATAAAT
>DWPV01008422.1:0-10033 GCA_018251915.1 Urbanus proteus proteus
TGCTAGTAATTTTTGAAATAAAACAAATAATGTAAGCCGTTCTACTATGTAGATAGCCAAGTCTTAAGATAGTGCGCATTAATTTAATTTGATTTTATGTTTTAATGTTATACAAACCATTTCTTGTTTATATAAAATTTCAGGAATAATTATTAATGTTATTTTCGACATCAAGTTTTTGACAGTATAATAAGTCATCTAGGCACGATGCATAACATTGTACAGGTCATTATGGGTCTATATATTACTAAAAATTTTGAAAACTTTTATATTGCTTTGTTCAATCCATTTATGTTGTAAGACGATTTATAAGTTTCAATAAAAAACAAGTAGATGTATTTTTGACTTTATTGCGTTTTAGGTAAGTATTTCAGTTAATAGATAAGGAATTCACTTATTATTGTTAATTTATAAATAACTAATTTTATAATATATAGAGTGTTGTACATACATTTATTGTATTAACAAAGATTTATTATTAGTAGTCCGATTGTTGGACAAGTATTAAATTTGATACCTTCGTTAATAAGGTAATTATTAAGATTTTTAATAAATACGAACCTCATTATTATTACAAAAGTAATATATTACCAGCATGTTGATTTTTTGTTGTAATACCAAAGAATATTGTAACTTTATAAAATGGTTTCATATGATATAGAGAATAAATGTTTTCAAATATTTAAAACGACTTTCCTTGTCGCGAAGGGTTGTGTTGTGATTAATTAAATGGTTTGAAAATTTATTTCGTTTACACCATGCGAGAGAAAACAAGTGGTACGTAACTGATTGATGTAAAATCCGACCGCAGTATGGCGTACCTACGTGTGTGTGAAATATTTAATATATTTTTAATTATTAAATACCTCTTTTTATAGCATGTAAAAATAGCAAACGAACATACAATCTACCAAGTGACCTTTACCATTCATACATTCCGTAACCATTTCTAGATTAGATCACAGATTTACTTACCTGTGGTCGAGGACTAAGTTGGAACGTCTCGAATATGGACGTCTTCCTTTAGATCAGAACACAACAGTACTTACCACTGCTCTTATTAGACAGAAACTAGTGTGGCAGTGATAATGGTGTCGAAACACAGGATTCTATCACATATTAAAATAAACTGTTTTCAAAATTACAACACAACTATGAACTACATTCATGGTCATCGGCTTTTTGAAAAATCTGCTTATTTATATTAATTCCGTATTACATACTTAAAAATAAGTATTATAAAAAAAAAGAAAATAGTTCTGCGTCTTAACATTTTCAAAATCTCCATTATTAATATTCATTTAGTAATATTCATTTATAATACTTATTATTTATTATCTACACAACAATATCTGTTAGGTGTCACATTGGATGGTTTAACAAAATAATACCTAATTCGAGTCTAATTACCTATTTCACTTTAGTTAAATCACACTCGAAACTCAAACAGCTACTTGAGATATTTATATAGGTATAAATTGTGAAGGCACATCATTATTCGTAAGGTAAGACCCTTAAGATTGTGAAGCAGGTCGGTCACTGCCCTGAGACATCTCAGAAACTAGGCAAGGCATAATTATTCGCTAAAGTTCACCGCAACAGAAGAGGATTTAAATTGTCCTTTAACATAAATAACCTCCTCTAAAACATAATAACAGGTAAGTTATTGTGTTTTGGAGCCTGAATAATAAGTTAGTAATAAGGTCGACCTAAGCACTTCAAAGCTGTTATTATTTTATTTATTAAACATACATACTCACATACAATAATATGAAGATTATTATCATTATAAAACGGTTTTAAAATATTTATATATGTACGGGGACACCAGTGCGATTAGTAGCTAATAACTAAATAATTAGTCGAAAATGTATTTAATTATTATTAATAATTATAATAAATTATAATGCATTATTATTATTATTAATATTGTTAAACGGTTTTTGCTCCAAATTTAATTATTATTGTATGTACGAGTTGAATTACCTACTAAAACATTCAAATGAATTACTCAGTAAAAGTAAATTAATATCACATAAATAATAATAATAATTAAGACAAATATAGATACAATTAGTGAAAAAATACATCTTATTCAACCTTTTAGCCTTAATATACTGTTACATTAATTACACAAAGTTTAACTAAATCATTTTTCCTTTTCTTGTAAGGAAAACTTTAGTACACGCTATTATCCGAAAGAACGAAAGAAAATTTCGCTGATAAATTTATATAATCTCTCTCATTTTGCTTTACTGCCGTGTTTGAAAAATAGGCACAGCTGTACCTACTGATATTTGGATATTAAGAGAAATCACTTGAATGTTTTGTTATTTAATAAATTAATAGATGATATCGCGTAATTTAAGGTAAGTTGTAGGTAGTAGTACTTTGTATCTAGAGCAGGCATATTTGAAGTAGGTACTTAGCAATCGATAAAATAGTCCACCTAATGGTATCAATTACAGCTGCCCCCAATCCCAATCAGCCCCGGATAGGACTAGAGTCCTACCAGTATTACCTACGGCCACTGATGTGCCTTGTTACCCCTGAAGACGTTAGGATATCTCGATTAAGTATGGCACTCCTGTCACAACCATCATACTGAAACATTACAGATGTTAACTGTTGCTGTCATTAGGCAGTAATTGTGGGAGGATGCCTCCGGAGTTCCCTACGAAAAGTTCTACCATCTTTCCAGTTAATGCCTTTGTGAAGTTACATAGATTAATTTTCAACCAATGATAAATAATTATATCAACCGCCCAATGTTAAACTAGATTCAACTACTTATTTCCGCCAAGGAAGCGCTCTTAGTACATTTTGTTTCATCCTTAATGTTAATGCCGAGAAGCATCCGGCACATATTATTATGAGACTACTCTACGTTTAATACAGCATGCCGTCCATTACTTGAAGGTTTATGAGCATTAGCTGCAGTTTTATTACAAAAAGGACATTAAGGTCGGTGCACATGTAGCTGGGAGTAGTAGCAGACAATAAGCTATTTGAAAAGGATATGGAAGCAATGTCTAAGGGGTTAAGTAATTTCTAGGGATTTATTTACTTGCTGCTTATTTACATTTTAAATTTTTTATTTTATTAAAACCATTGTCAGAATTCAATGGTTTTAGACCCACAGGGCTAAGTAGTAGTACTCTTAGAGTTTGTTATGTAAACATTAATTAATTTACAAATTTTCGTTTTTATAAAACTTTATAATTTTAATACCTAGGCAGGATCTTTGATCATGATGGGTTTATTTTTTTTCATTTTGAATCTAACTACGAAATATAAACTTAATTATGTACTACCAACGTATGATTTTCTTACCAAAAGCTTGATGTGTGTGATGTGTGTAATGCCTCAAATATGTATGTCTCCCTTACCACACCCTTCAGACCAGAACACAGCAGCGCATAACACTGCCATTATAAGGCAGCAATAGGTGTGGCGGTGGTGCCGCCAGAGTCATACTACATAAGAGTTCTACCACCTTTTAAATTGTATGTATATTATATTATAGTTTATTTCTCTTATAACCACATGTGTATCAACCTTTATGAATGCCGGTAGAAAATCAGCGTAAGATACCGGCCTATCTCTAGCAACTGCAACTGACGCTTCCCACATAGGCGCGGCCATTCGTCGAATTTATAGGGTTTTTAACGGAGCCGTGGCCCCAGGTGTCAATAATGGCTCCTAGAAACGCTATTACATGCTTTGTTATACCATTTTTCATTGTTTACGTGTTTCACTGTTGAGTACATGTTGTTTACTTTGATCTTAAGTTCCAAGTTAATAAATTGTTCTCGTCATTTACATTTTTTTTCATTAAGTTAGTTATTGGAATATGTAGAGTCGTGCGCGGTTAAAATATTTTTTGCGACTTCAATATAGAAGCAGTTAATTGTATTCAGAAGTTTTGGGAAACATTGAAACGTCAATCGAACACAAATAATAGCTATGTGCCACAAGAAGTTAAAAATCTCTGTATTCTACGGCGTTTGGTCCTCAATAACCATTGTTATCAATACTTGTTTTTGTTTATTACCCATTATGTTTTGACATGATCTAGCTTCGATTTCCGGCCAGACAGAGTTAAGTATAATAAGTATATCTTATTCGAAGTATGGGTGTTCAATATTCGAAATCTGAAATAGAGGAAAGAAGAAAACGTTTATTGCTTCGAAGCAGCAAACGAGCATGCAGTCCACCTGATAGTAAGTGACCACTGCCGTCTGATAGTATGGACATCCATGAACATCCCCAGTTAAGGTGAAGTACTATCTAAGGTTGACCACAGGTGTGTTGCTACCCACGTGGACTGAGTTGGAACGCCTCGGATAAGTATGTCTCCCTAACCACACTCTTTGGACCTGAACACAGCGTGGTGAATTATGTATTATTTATTTTACGTTAAAATACTCGCGAGGTGAAATTTATTAACACTTTTAAACAGACCAACTGTGTCGGCGCCTTTTATCATAATTACCTGCATGGTTAAGTCTCGGAGATAATAAATTCCACATAAAGCAGCCTTAAGTACGATTTATTGTTATTTCTAGAATGTTATATGTATTTTTAACAGACATTTAGTTACTATTCTAAAACGCTGCCAAAGAAAGCCTAAATTTGATTATTATTTTTATTACAGCTACAAAATTAATCACTTATTATATAACAATATTAGATTATGCGTTTCACGTACTTATAGTACGTGTAAATCTAAATTTAATCTAGTTTACATAGATTTTTTTTTGTTCCTACGTTAAATAAAGTCTAACGCGTATGTGAAAACAATTAGGAATCTAAGTCCAGTAGTTTAAGTAGTGTGCTGATCTCTGGGTCAGTCACCTTCATCTATTAAATATTTATATATAGATTGTATAAAAACCTAACGTAGGTACCTGCATCTACATAATTATATTAAGCGAATACGAAATTCTTTTAATATCTACGGGCAAAGTGTGGAATGAGTACGACACATTGAAATTTTCGTTTACGTTTTTTAATGGTCCTGGGGTCCGAAAAATGAAAATCCGGCGACATTTCCATCATAAGTTACGTGTCGTCTGCGATCATAAATCACGCTTTTGACTAATCAAAAGTGACGGATTCATTTACGTTCGTGTTTCGCACTCCAAATTGGATTTAAATGTGGCTTTTGGTATCAAAAATCCAGTTGAGATTATTAATATACACATAAGGCAATATAGGTACAATATAGGTATATACGTATTAATAGTAGACATAAATAATATATGTAGGTGATTAACACTTTATTAAAGTCATTTTAATTAGACTGATGACATCACTGCCATGCCTGTTTCTGACTTAAAAGTCAAACTCTACCTACTGTGTTATGAATTTGAAAGTACCTATAGTGAGAGACATGTAAGTAATATTTCAAGTCTATATAGTGAAGAGTCTACCTAAAGTCATAAAGTGCACGCAACCTACTTCGGTTAAGACTTTAATCTTATTTTGGATTCATTACAAATGTACAAAGATGGTAATAACCACTACAGCATTACATGGAATATTACAAACGAACGTAATCTCTACTTCGAATCTTTTAATTCTATCAGAACTAGTAACAATTTTCTAGCTAAACTAAAAATAAAATCCATTAATAAAATCCGTCGATGTTTTTTCGCTGTAAATCACGGCTGAGGACAGCGGATGGTGCGCTAATTATTAGCAGAGCTGTCTGCGGCAGTAAATCACGCTTTTCACTCATTAAAAGTGACTGATTCATTTACATTTGCACTTTTCAATCGAATTGTTCGGACCGTTACGCTTTTGTGGTAACATTATTAAAGGGAACATCCCTTTAATAATGTTGTTGTTTTTTGTGCAATGAATATTTGACATAAGTACGCGTTAATCCTTATATCTTCTAGGTTCTTAAAGTTGAAATTGCCACAGAAAGAATATGAGTTGACAAGAATGGCGTCATACAAGATTGTACAAATAATGGTTTGATTCCTGTTTAAGCAAATCTTCGTACCCAATTTAGAAAACTTTTTCTTTTAAGTGTTGCGGATCTGGGTGTCCGCTTTATTTAAATTCATTAAGAAGGAGCATACAGTTCCAATGGTAAATGGCAATTGTTGCTTTACTTGTCCACACAAAGTGGAGAACCGAAACGATCCCTACCATTTAGATTAGATTTGAATTTTAGAAACCTCCCTGAACTAATATTATTATTATAAACATACTTCTCCCCTATCCTTAATATAGGAAAATAATAGCTGAGTATATTTTTTACAAAGGCCTAAAGTAAAAAAATAAACACAAGTTAAAGTATCCAATATTCTCTATTGAAACTAATAGTAAATTTGTTTCGATAATAAACTTTGTCCCAACATTCTATGTTTTGTATTCGCAGCATCGAGAATTCCTTACTTATCTAGATTCTTACAAAAACTTACTGCAGATAAGCGATAAACCTACAGGGATTCGCAAGAATTTGCTCTAGTCGACATTTTGTTTTCGTCTAAAGTGGTTCGGGAATATTGGACATTTCTTTTCCGTTAAAAGTTTTTTGGCAAAAAATTTCGTGATTAATTTGATCTATACATACAAATAAATAAAATTGAAGTGTCTGTTTGTGGTACTCGATACCTATAACGAAAATGCAATTAAAAAAATATCTGTCTGTCTGTGTGTCGGTTTGGCTGAGGTAATCTATTAAACAGCTGGACCGATTTTGACTTTCATTGGAAGTTAGCTAAAGATCTAAGGCGTAACATAGGCTACTTTTATTTACAAAAAAATACTTTAATTTATAATAAAAACAAGAGCGCGCGCTGCACGCGCATGCGGACGCCGTCGCGGGAGTGTGGGATATCACTTACGTTTAAATGAGCACGTCTTTTTAATTCTTTAATGCTTTTGAAACCGCGGGGATCACCTAGTATTCAATATGAATTTCCACGACTTACATGTTATGTAAGTAATGAGGTTTCTAAGAATACATAAAGTTTTTCGAATAACAGTAGGTAATTTTAAATCCAAGTTAACACTTCATCGTCGTGGAAAAGAAACTTGGCTAAATTCACGCGCTAAATATTATGCTCCTAAACAAAAATATTGTATCATTAATTTTACCTGTTATTCAGATTTGATTAAAAGTAATTGAAAATTGTAATATCGATGTAAAATTAAGACTTAAATATTATCGTAACCAAAAATTCTTTTACTCAGCTTCATTATGATAATGATGACGCAAATTTATATTTTATGACTCAACTAGAATAAAATATTAGTCTACGAGAGACATAAATGGATTTTTTTCTGAAATTTATTTGAAAAGTGAGTTCCAGCTACCCGAGCGAACTGTCTGAAAGTGGCAAGCGACCCGACAAATGGGAGTTGTAACGGTTTTTCAATACTTTTGTCTCGGTTTTATTTCCAATTCTGTCATTGTTGTATATTTATGATTTTTGAAATGTCTTAGCTATTTTAGTAAAGGTGAATTACTTAAATACATACCTAGTTTTTTATTATGTAGATAACTTATCGCTACGTGGTGAATTAGATATTCATTCATTCATAATATTAATGAAAAAACTGAAGGCGATGGGAAACGCTCCTTTTCTTTTCCCCGTTTCTAGTCATTTTGAGAGAACTCCTTACGGAATAAAATAATGTAGGTATTTATGAAGAATGGTTAACGAAATTTCCTATATTTCTCCTACAAAAATATTTATCATTAAGATGTAACAAAGACTTACAATACAGTAATTTTGAATAACGACAAAGTTAGAATAAATTCAAAATGCCTAAATAAATACTCTCATAAATTCGATACTGTATCACTTTAAATTCCTTTTAAAATCCAATTTAACTTTAAATTCTGGACCTTGATTTACTTCAGCTTAGTACTTTAAATCCAGGAAGTAATTTAAATGGCAGTGTTTCAGCAAATTCAGGATGAAACGAAGTCTTAAAGGCTCACGTAGCGCGCATTAGAGCCGTTCCTTCGCCAACTGCCTAATGGCGCGAATTGTACGTGTCCGCCGTTCTTGTAGCGAATAATTAAATCACGTTTACACTAATATTAAAAATAAAATTTTGTTTCTCACAGCCCTATTATAGTATATTTGACGACTCGCTGTGGTAAGTATACTAGGGAGCCACGTAATGCAACAGTCTTTGGACTTAAAGTTCTTGTATAGGTAATTAAATCACGTCTACACAACACTCATAGCCCCACAGTAGGATTTTCTCCTGTGTCGTGGGTGCCATGGACAACACACAAGACAAGGACACACACCCAGACCAAGAACGGAAATTTAAACTCATCATTCTAATTTCCGCCTCGCTGTAGGTAAAAAAATAACTTTTATACCTACAACCTACCAACTTTTACACCTACGGTCACTTGATAAGAATGAATTGCATTTGAATTGTACCTGATGTACCTATATTTAGTTTTATATGTTTTAAATACAAACCTAATATTTAGTTTTTAATGCGAATGCACATATTAACGCGAGCGAAGTCGCGGGCAAATACTAGTTATTACATAAATACAAGACCCAATAAATCAAAATATTGATTCACATACAATCCTTATGCACTCTGTCGAGTAATTAAGTCATTTCTATGAACGATATATGTATGTATTTGGCTAATTATGCTAAAACAAGAGACCATTAAGTTCTCAGAAGAGCAACACACCTGTGACTTCTTGTCTAAAATTTGTAGGTGCTCGGGAGTAGGATAATAATTGTCATTTGTTACCAAGTAGACTACTTGTGCATGTGCAGTTAGTAGCTGCAAGTTCATTAGATTGTTTTGAGGAAGCACCGGGCGAAGATATTTTAAGACTTTGGCTTTTCTTTAAGAAATCGTGATAAATCTGGAGTAAATTTCTGTAGTAGGTAATAAATTTATGCGAATATTTCGAAAGTAGGGAAATAAAAACTAAAATACATTTTATTAATACAAACGCATGGGAAATTCTGCGTGATTGTGGTACTAAATTGATTATTATTAATTACCAAATAGCAAACGGGCACGCAGGCTAATGGCAAATTTCCACTGCCGCCCGCGGACGTCTGTGATCAACCCTGCAGAGATGACCCACACAGATTTCTATGAGCGACAATAGCCACTTACCATCAGGTAGACTGCATGCTCATTTGCTACTTCCATATTACAAAAAAGTAACCATATCTCACGTTGACTGCCTAAATCCTTTAGAGTTTAGAGGAGACCTTTGTTCTAAAGTGGTTCAGAAATGGATTGATGATGATGAACATAACATAGACTCTATACGCATATTTTATTGCCGTTTTTATTTGTGAAATTTCCTCACTGCTCGCATAATCGTTTGAGAAGTAGAAGTCGAATAAACATTATAACAGTATGTTCCTAATAGAGTTACGTATGAAACATTTAAGAGGTCTTTCGTATTACGTTCTCTTTCAGTTTCTGTAAGGGTTGGGCGCTCATACATAAAATATGTGGCGAAATAATATTTATTTAAATTACTGCTCCCCCGAGACCTTACCCTTAGCTTGAATATTTCATGTACCACCTGTACTGACAGTTACTTTTATTTTTACTGAAAACCTGTTAAAGATGTTTATGTTCCTTGGTGCCATTGTTTAATTAAGCGCGTTACTTTTAAGTGGTTTTGGGAACGACATTGTTTCATTAAATGTAACGATAGGGTTGTCTGTTTTTTATTGTTTGATTGTTTCGTTATCTTCATGAAATTTTTAGGTACATTTTTGTTACAGTGGCCAGGTTGATGTTTTGCAATTGTCGTTATTGTACCTTTATATTATTACGGTTTAGTATTATTATAAGTAATTTAATTATAAATAAGTCATAAAAGTAATAATAAATATATAAGTAAGTCTATACTTATTTATAACTAGCTTTTGCCCGCAGCTTCGCTTGCGTGAAGTATTAAAATGGGATGAAGATTTTCTATCAGTTAAAGTATTTGTGTGCCAAATATAGTTTAAACCCCGTTAAACCTTCTTTGCGTAAAAGATTAATAAATACCTAT
>DWPV01008423.1:0-10033 GCA_018251915.1 Urbanus proteus proteus
AAGATGTAGTAACTAAATGCTTTTACCCGCAATAAATCAGTCAGGCGCAAACCTCGTCGTTTCATTGACGTTTCAGTGACCACATACCATTAAGTGGACTGAATGCTCGTTTGCTACGTTACTTTAAAATTATAGTTGCCGCAACCTTTTTTATGTCCCACTACTGAGCACGGGTCTCCTCCCACAAATGAGAGAGCAGTCCTAAAATCTGTCGGTCTTATGGGCGGTTTGAAAACATTCGACACGGGTTGCTAACCCGTATCCCCTCCACCAAGACGCATTGGAGCAGCGAGGTGGAGATGCTCCAAACCTCTCTCAGTTGCGGGAGACAGCGCCCAGCAGTGGGACTTAAAATGGGTTGCGGCAACCTAAAATAATTTATGTTTTAACTTTCCAAATGATTAGGTTAAACGCTGAATAACTTTACGAGCGCAGATTTATTTCAGTCAGCTACATAATCATGGGAGCTCGCTGAAAACTTTACAAATCTCAGGTTTTTAAACTCCAGACTGTAAGCTTTAACCGCAACTAGCTTCTATTTAATTTAAAACGAAATGAAGCTTCTCTGAAGCTACTACTTCATACGAATTGTAGTCATTTGTAGATAAAAGCCAACCGTTCTACTTGAGAATTCTATCTATTTTATTATATATATAACATCTACTTTAGCTGTTTTAAACTTGAATACATTTGTTGGATATTTTAAAATTTGTTCTTAAAATGAACGTATACGTGAAACATTCTATATGTTGACTGTAACTTCAATGGGCTTCATTGTATTGCAAATCTAACAAGTTATTTTTGAAACAAAGTATCATTTTAACTTTGTTCACCTAATATGTCTATTCAAAATAGCATTTAGATTATCCATAATGGACGTTCTTACACATGTTTTCTGTATCACGCTTCATTATATCTATGCGCAAATCATCATGATGTAGATTTATGTATGTTATAACTATTCTAGCTATCAAATTTATATCTATCAAAAATACAATGAATATGTAACAACTATGCGGCGTAGTACCTACTTTACTTTGTTTTTAACCCCCGATGTAAAAGAGGGGTGTTATAAGTTTGACGTGTGTTTCTGTGTATGTATGTACCTGTATCTTGGACTATAGAGCAAAAACGAATGAACCGATTTGAATGTGTTTTTTTTTATCTGTAATCTTATATTGTAATTAAAACGGAACGTTATCATGTAGATTTATATATTAAGTTGAAAGACATTTTTATGAGGTGAGTGTACATAACAATATACATGATATCAAATACGAGTATACACAAATTATATAATTTACGGTTCTTATCTTACAATGCCACTACAATTAGGTTAATTCATCAACGATAAGCCTTACTAGGTAACATTTAGCAACGACTTGTAAACGCCGTATCGTGCACATAATGTTACATGTCAACTTGTGGTTCTTTCCTTTGTGTTGTTCCAAAATCGATACTGTTTTATGAAAATTACCATTCACACGTAACTTATATTACTTTGTCACTGTTAACGTTACGTGAATTAGGTTATGCTTCACTATTCAACGTTTCAACTATGAAAGAAAGAGACAGCAGGAAGTGCTTTGTAGGCGGATCGACACGACTGCCAGTATGATAATATAGTCGACGATCTGAAAGTACTCAGTTACTTTGAGATAAGGTCCAATTTAAATTGTCATGTCGGTTACGCGACTCAATCATTTTTCAAAAATGTTCTGTACGTTAACGTTACATTGTTAATAGTCGACACAAAAATCTTATGTATTACCATGTATTACATTGTACAGAAGGCATATAATTGATTGTATTGACATGGTTGTCACGACTATCGATGTTGACAACAGGCAACCAATAAAAATACAGGTTTTTTTGTGGTAAGAATACAATTACTGATTTCTATGTGTTGTTTTGGCTACAGTGGTTTCTATACTAATCGGCTCATATGCCCCTTCTATCTTCTTTCCCTTTTCTGTGGTTTAAACGCTACTTGGCAAAATAAATTTGTTATATTTTGAGATTTTATTTAACTCCGAGTAATGTATTAATCAAGCTCGCGTTTGCAACATGGGCTTCGTATATCATTTCTTCATTTTATATTTAAAATTTATTAAAATTATAAACTGAGATAATTATTTTTTGATATAAGTTAAAGTTCTGTGTCTTACTAAGAATAATTTTATCACGTCTTAAATTACTTTAAGGATAACGTAGTGTCTATCTTTACTTTTAAGCGACATTTATATTAACAGGCGATCGAATTAAAGGTCGTAGAGCCCTTTATGATTCGACTCCAGCGGCACCACCGCCACACCTATTTCTGCCTTATAACAGCAGTGTAGAGCTGCTGTATTCTATTTTGAAGGGTGTGGTTAGGGAGACACTTATCCGAGGCGTTTCAACTTAGTCCTCAGGGGTAGCAATGCATCTGTAGTCAACTTCAAATAGGACTATGATCTTATCTGGGGTGGATTACAGATGTCCATGGGCGGCAGTGGCCACTTACCATCAGGTGGACTGCATGCTTGTTTGCTACTTTCATCATAAAAAAGGCCTTATTAATATTTCTACCTCATATGTGCCACTTACATGACTAAATATGGTTTTATGAAATCATAATTAAGGTAAAGCTGGCTTACGAATATTATGAAGAAGAAGACGCAGTCTTCGAGGCGTACAACACATCTGTGACCCTTGACAATGGTATAAGTTACACATATAATATGTGTGAATTACTTTTATTTTAATATAACGTCTTGATGTCGTCACGTCGTCAGCTCCTTTGTTTACAACTCGTGCGAACCTGAATGACAAATTAGCGGCGCGAGACAGGATGTATGCCATCTGAGATGTATTCTACTTGTATTCTTATACGCGTGTATATGGACGTTTTATAGATTTTTCTAAGTTATGGTTATGTGGGAGCTACAACCAACGAACTATCAGGTCTTCAAGTTCATTGTTGGACACTTCTTTTAATATTTCTCTAGCAGGAAATCGAACGAGTGTCTTTGAAAAAGAAAACACTTTGTATTATTATTAGCCATCAGGTAGTTAGTCAGTTAGGGTGAAGTTCTGGAACTAAATATAATGGAGCTCGAGATTCTAGTTTTAGTGGTACATGAGGTACAGTTCCAAATAATTAGTTTAATAACGCACATTTGAAAAAATCACCCTGTACATAGACGCTAAAATGTTAAGAAATTGCTTATTCCTAATAAAACATATGTAAATACCGAGGGTGAGAAAGGTCAAAGGTTTCCATAGGCAACCACGACCATTCTGTACTTGAATGGAACTAATGGAGTTTACCAACTTTCTCTAGTATTACTCATTATTAGTAGTAATATACTATAGAATAATTAGAACTAACTAAGAACTAATAATTAACTAACTTAACTAATTTAAGAACTAAAAATTTATTAGTAGTAAACAAAAATATCTTAAAAATCCTTAACTTGAAAGTTAAGAAGAAATACTTCTACTATGCACCTATTGCAGGTGATAACTAACAAAAATTGTCAAAGTCTCTCTCTGACGTAATCGAGTAAAAAAACTATGAAAACTACATACGAAGGTACGATTTTTTAAATTTATTTGTATAGATTTATTTAAATTTAAATAACTAAGTATTCGAGTCTGAATCGAATTAGTTTGCAACAGCGTATACCGAAAATCAAGTCCCAATACAGTTTCAATAAGTTCGTTTGAACCGATTCAATTTGGTTGAACAAGAACAATTTTATTCCCTCCCAGTAAGTTTAATTACACGTCTTGTCCGAACCACACTATTCGGAGTTTGAATTAGTTTTGATTCAACTACGAGTGAATATAAATATGTAATTTTATATTGATCCTTTTATTAAGCTATTGCCTTATTTATATGGTGGATGTAGCAAACGAGCCTGCAGTCCATCTAAGTGATCACTACCGCCCATGGACATCTGTAATCAATCTCAAATAAGATCAAGGTCCTACCTGAAGTTGACCACAGATGCGTTGCTACTCTTGAGGACTGAGTTGGAACGCCTCGGATAAGTATGTTTCCCTTACACCCTTCAGACCAGAACACAACAGTGCTAAACACCGCTGTTATAAGGCAGAAATACGTGTGGAGACGGACTACATAGTGTTCTAACCCTTAAAATGTCTAATGTACTAGCTATATACAAATAAATAAAATTGAGTTCGGTACGTAAATTTCAAATACTTGACCTTTCTAAGCTCGTTTAATCCTTATTTCCACGACACTTAAGTATAGAATTTTAAAATATTTCTCTCTGTTTGTACCAAGGCGCAAAAGGATCTCAAAAATGGTGAAATTACCTTTAATGGGACTTTCATCGCAAGTTTAGTTAGCATCCTTAGTGTTGTTATACCTACTAAGATTCAGATTAAGCGATTTAGATGACTGCTTTGTACACTCATTGCCCCACACAAGAATTTTCTCCTGTGTCATAAGTGCCATGGACAAAGGCGAAAACACAAACACCTTGTACTGACAACTTAAAAATTCAAATCTGTCTGGCCGAGAATCGAAACCGGAACCATTTGCGTGTCAGACCGGTAACGAGACCGCTCCGCTACGTGGGTCGTCAAAAATTAAGCTTTAGGAACTCTCGCTCGAGTAATAGTACCTACATAGCAAATATTCCGCCTAAGTGTAAGCGAGCGTGCTTCAGTAAGAACTTTACGCTTATTCACGGAATTGTTACAATAATAAGTTTCTTAGCCGGTTTCACCTACATTAATCATCTTAAGCACGCGCTACTTAGTATAAGCTTACCAACTTATGTATAAGTTTACTTGAATTTAGTACAGTTGGGAAAATAAGGGGTTCATTAAATTGGTACATTTTTATAATAGTCTAGGACGGAAAAATACGCAAAAAATAATTAATTGCAAATTCCATGTTTACTTAAAAGTATATAGATGTCTTTGTATGCATTTACTCATACAGAAATAATTAAAAAAATATTGTTTTTGTAACACCATATAATGCTATCTCATACAGACTTTCAGACTGAAATATTCACTACTCTCAGTTGAAATATAATTCCTTAGCATATTACCGACATATAGAGTAGGATTATAGTGAAATCTCTATTTGCAACTTTCCTGCATTATAGTATTTCTCTGTATCCGTAGTTACATAAATTGACGCCAAGTTACAACTATTAATAGAAGTACGCTCGTTAGTTAGTACGTGAAATCGGCTGAGCAACTAAGTCTCATAATGATGTGAGAACATGCGTAATGTTCTTAACTGAAGCCCTATTCTTGCTTACTAAGGACGTTTGATATGATTCCGGCGTTACGATATAAAATAGGTACGACTTTGTAAGTTTTATGTTATTTAAGAGTGGTAGAATTGTGGTTTGACTTCGGTAGCACCTTATTTCTACCTTATAACAGCAGTGTTATGCGCTACTGTGTTCTAGTTTAAAGCGTGTGGTAAGGTAAAGGTAAAGCGTGTGGTAAAATATCCGAGGCCTTTCTACTTACCCTTGAGGAATGGCAACGCATCTGTGGCCATCCTTAGGCGAGATTGTGATCATATCTGGCGTTGATTACAGTTATCTATGAGTGGTAGTGGCCACTTACCATCAGGTGGACTGCAAGCTCGTTTGCTACTCACATGTTATAAAAAATGTTAAGATAAGCTGGACTAGTTCAACTATGTTTCAAAAGTGACGGCTTCAGATAGAAGCCCTTTCGTATATGTAGAAGATTACAGACGTCCATGGATGATAGAACCCACCTACCATCAGGTCTGTATGCCCGATTAAATCAAACTTAAAGAAAGCGAAACTTCTCAAACACAATACTTCGCATATAGGTGTGTGGCGCCACCGACAACCATCGAGTTTTGAATTTGATATTTTGTTATAGATTCGGGTTTCCACATAGTTAAACCATCTTACAGAATAATACCATGTTGTTTTCGCACAGTTTGTTCTTCACGTACGCTGTTAGCATGCCCCATATGCTTACAAACGCGTTTATCAATAGCGTGGTATCACAAAAACGTAACGTGTTACCCAAAAAAGACGTTTCGAAAAGCGTGTCGAATACTGTGTTAGTTTAAGAAAACTGCCCACAGAAATGTATGTTAATTTTAACTTTTGATATATTATTAACATAATATATTATAATGTTAAATACAACTAAAGGTAAAGTACAATTATGAAATAATTGATTTCATAATACAATTGGTAAAATACAATTATGAAATAATTGTATTTTACAATTATGAAATAATTGTATTTTATTCATGATAATATACATTCATACTGACTTCGGCGGCATGTATCAAATCTAAGCCAGACCATTTTCTCCATACGGAGACAATACTTGAATATACATTCAAGTTACTCTGTGGACCATAGCTCAAACTTATTCTGAGAAACGCTTACTGAGACATCTAATAGGTCAATGACGACTAACTGATACAAAGTACGGGCAATAAATACACAACGTATAGCTTGAAATAGGCCCCTAAGTGAAGCCATAATCTAACACCGGCCTAACCTTTGAATATCAAACAGTTACCGTAATAACTCAATAATAGCCCAGAATGCGATTAGAATTTTACGACTCGCTCGGTTTATATTACGCAAATGTGGGAACTAAATAATGTTAATTTATGAACATTTCAAGCGCATGCGTTACTGAATGTTATGTATGGGGTTGCTGAGATAATACTCGTATATTATAAAGCGGTCTTACTTGTGTGTCGTGTATCGGTCTTAAATGGGTATCTACTTACATAATTTTATTAAACCATTGTTTTTAAATAGGTAGAATCTTTAGACGTATTTCGGACAAGGATGGACTTTCTATCGAAGATATAGAAGACATTTTAACAAAATTACAGTTTTTCATATGCTATTGATGTTATTTTTTAGATTAGTCAGAAATTATAGTAAAATGATAAATGATCGATTCAAAATGTACGAAAAAAAATTGAAAATTTAAAAATATGCCTAATCAAGATGATGATAAAATAAAACTTACTTCTAACTTATATGCTTCCAAAACTCGTGAACATGCCAAAATTTAGACGAAATAAATCGCGTAAAACTCACAATTGTCGAAACCCGTACACGTTGGTATTTGGGTAATTCCATAAAAGAGCCTTTAAGCTTCGCAGAGTTATTCCCAGTATGCGAACGCTATAAGCTCTTACGTTCGTAATTACGGCGAAAGAGGGCGCAACTGTCGCCCAACCCACTTTTAATTACATTACTTTAGACGTACTGAGATACTTTATGTGCTAAACCAAAATTGTTTTTTTATGAGTTACGAGTTGGGATGGTTTGCCTTTCCCGTTATTTTAGGTTAATTTTTAGCCATAGCAACCTACTCTTTAAAAATTTTCATATGGTGAGTAAACATTAACTTATAAACTTTAAAAAGTGATAACCATAATCCTTGCTTCTTTATGTTTATTATTTTTAGTCTATGGCAAAAACTGTAGTAACCTAACAGAGAAGTGATAAGCTTACAGTGCGATATAAAGTAAAACAACAAATAATATAAACGAGGTCAATTGAGACCCGGGTTCGTAGAAGTGAATTGAAAAAAAAAAACATTTTTATTACACTTACATAATATTTTTTTCTATGTGGAGATACATGCACTTTAGAAATACAAATCTGTTTTCCATTTAGTGCATAAAACTTATAAATTATTAGCCATTAACTTTAGTACAAAACTAGCGTGGTGTACTTAAGCCTAATAAAATTGTTATTATTCTGTACAAGTTTCAATAACAATAATGACATTTACAAGTTTTCGATATATAGTTATAGAGAGTTAGTAGATATAGTTTTAGATATATAGTTGAGTCATGTGATTTTTATATAGCACAAATGAAAAGAACTTCCCTGTTTACGATAAGGGAAAGAAAATCGCTCTGTTTCCTGCCACAACAATGTAATTGAAGGCTGGCTGACATCACCATATCTCCTCGATATCTGCTCAGTGTTCTATGGGAACGTAAATCTTTTATGGCGTCAATAATGTAAGTAGCGAGGACACTTAGGCACAGGGACAACTTCAATCGGTCAAGAGGCTAAAAGTAATCTGGAATTGATATAAACTACGTAAATATTGTCCCATTGTATTGGCTAATTTGTTAGCGTGTTACGAATAATTTAAAACCAATGAAATATTAAGTATTATTTGCATATACAGTGCGTTATCTACTCACATTTAAGTAGATTTGTAACTCCTTCGTAGTTGTCTTACAGAAGTCTCACCTCGGAGATCGTTTTTAAGAGATATACCTAACTCATAATTAAAACCTTTTTGCTCTCTTTATATTTATGTTACTTTTCATTGTTTTCAATAGTGCTTTGTATTGTATCGTATACTCCAAGCTTCTAGTTATACGCACGTTATTAAGTGAACACCGGCGCTTATATAGGGATGTCGAGCTGAGATAGATTAATTGATGAAATAATTTTACCAAAGAAAAATATCGATAAGAGATAACAAGTAAATATCTTGCAAATCGTTCACATATAATCAAAATTCAACAATAGATTATTTCTTGTAAATTTCATCTTTGACCTTTCCTCTATTTGGTCGATATATTCGAATAGCGAAGAAATAAGTCTAAAATGTTTGCAAAATGAGTTTATATTCAAAGCCGGCGATGTATTGGCGACTCCTCTGTAGTTGCATCTATAAGCTATGGCGACTACTTTCCATAAGGTCCGTCTGCCTCATCGTTACGCTTAAATATAAAAAGATTAATTTTTAAAAACATGACATTCCAATCGATAACATTATAATCGGGTCTTCAAACTTCCAATCGCTTACAAAATCGATAGTTTTCGTGGAGAATCGCCATCCTTATCATCAGTGGGACATAAATGGGTTGTCGCCAAGTACAAGTTAATGGCACTTTACTCGTTTATTACTTAAACGAGCTTTCGGATACGTGACATCGTTAAGGTATTAGTAATTGTCGAAGTTTTCTGCTCACTACTTCTTCTATTTAGGTCGCTTCCAAGTTTCGGCCTCATTAAAGTAGTAAGAGACATTGTGTTCGACAACGTATTACGTTATGTGCTATTAATAGAACAGTTATATCATGTACTATTGTATTGTATTTTCATTTATTTACACGCATGAAACTAGTAATAATAATTGATAGTGGATTTTATTATCTAACATTTGTTTATTGATGAAACTTAGACTTTCTTTTACATAATTAAAAATACCTAAATTTCAAAAATTATAACCTACCATTAAAGATAACTTATCGTGGAATTACATCTTTTATATTAAAAAGGTGTACGTTTGAGAGAATGGATAGATATTTAATTAACATAGGGACTGATTGTGATTGTGACTGTTCATATTTATTAGCCAAATCGATCTAATTTATGACCTGGATTATGACAAGGATTATGGCAAGGATACTCTTTACCTTGATAAACTTTTACTGCGTAAAAAGCCTAGTTATTTAAAATTCCTAACAGAAAAAATAACAACAATCTTCAAACCGACTCGTTTCATAATTTACGTATTTATTTACGTATAACGTAAGCATTACGCACTACGTAAGCATTTATATACATATTTACATATTTCCTATAATTTCACCACCACTACAAATGTACAAATGAAAGTAAACGTAATATGTATGTGTATACGGGTTGGTTAATTTTTGATGTGGCAGTCATTAAACCAACACGGAAGATGGCGGCAATCAACGCCGTTAATAAAATATTTATTAACGAGCTGATCGATATGTTGATAAATACTATTTCGGGTCATGTTATATCAACATTAAATAACTGCTTTAAAATCAAAATGGAATGTTTTAATGCTTTTATAATAATGAAAAAGTTACAAATCATCAGTCTAACTGATCATAAGCGGCAACTGATGTCTGTGGACATAATTATACAGGTGAATTTTTAAGTGCGCGTGGATGGGGTAATCCGATACTATAGGATTAGCGAAAAATGGTGAATGGACTTACGAGGCCGATTTTGATAAAAACTAAAACTGCATT
>DWPV01008424.1:0-10029 GCA_018251915.1 Urbanus proteus proteus
AACTCTGAACACTGATAAGGTACTTACAATGATAAAGAACAAATATTTGTGCATTAGCGTAACAGGATGCGGTGAGTCAATAGTATTGGAACTTTGACCGCAGATAAAGCAACCAAACATGTTTAGACGCAGATAAGCGAATGCTTTATAAGTACGAAGGGAGGAGTATGCTTTCATAGTTCGTTCGGGGAAGTAACAGTGAACAGTTTTGTTTGTGAAGTGAAGTGCATTAAAGTGTCAACAATGGAGGTAAGTAAGTCTTTATTCAATTGTATTAATTTGTGTCAGTTACCAATTTCAAACACTAACTTTATCTTTGTATTGTTTTAGAACATTTATGAAGCAAATACATTTAAACAATATTATTATACACTATCTGACGAGGAAGATAGATCTCAAGAAATAAAGAAAACAAAATGTTTAAAACGAAATAGTTCTAATGATAACTTGGACTCAATATTCGAAGCGCCAAAGACAAAAATTAGAAAACTTTCATCAACAGTATCGAGAGCTCAACGAGATGGTGGAACAGTGTATATAACGTCTAATAGAGACGATGAAGCACAATCATCGCATATGATAAAAATTGATATTTATGATTTAAAGAAACTATCCAACGTTCCACAGTCCCAACATTGGAAACATGCATCTCTAAGAATGAAATATTACACTGACGAAAACAGTTTAACATACAAAGAAATTAATAATGTTATTTATAAAATGTGCACAGACATTGCAAAAGCTGAAAATAGTAAGAAATACTCATTTAACAATAATTAGTTAATGACCTAATCATACATTTATATTTACTTCTACTATAATAATTAACTAAGGGTCTATTGTCATGCTAATTATTTTGTTTTGATGTATAATTACTTGCAAAGTATATAAAATGAAAGTGCCATTTTCATATCACTACCAGTTGGTTTACAACTTCATACGCATATAAACGACCTCCTCTGTAACCTTGTTCTACACATCAGGATGGATACTTCCCAACAAGTTTGTACAAGTATTTTCTTCGATGAAAGTCAAATTGAAAAAGAACTAACAAAAGTTTGTGAAGAAATAGAAATCAACGATGAACTCGTCGATATATGCAGACAAGTCGAAAGTACAGTGTTACTTGATAGTACTCAACACGACGAGGAATTGCATCAGATTTCCTGCTTCTTTGGAAATCCTACTATGTATGTATTTTTTTTTGTATACTTTTCTTTCTATATTACATTATTTAAATCTTAAAACACAGATTAATTTAATTTTCTTTACAGTCAACCACAACAAGTCGGAGGTGCAATGAAGAGAAGCAACTATGATATCGACAGTCCCAAGGCCAAGAGAATAAAATTAAATGAAGGTGCTTCAACATCATCTGATAACAACCTCACAGACAATGGAAAGGTGATGTGTGATGTTTGTCAACGACTTGTAAGTAAGAGATATTTTGCAAACCACATAAAAAGTAACATTCACAAAAATTATGTTTTTAAATCTCATAATACTCAAGCTAATGTGTCAGTAATCGAATCAGCTTTTGGTCAGCGAATTATTTCATACAAAATAAAAAGTAAAGAAAATGAATCCCTAGAAACACTTAAAACGTCAGAATTATTTTTTAATTCAATAAAAGATAATATTTGTTCATTGATCGAAGAGTCAATTAAGGAGCACATTTTATTTAAAGTGAACTTTATATTACATGCAAATTTCATACAACAAACCAAAAATCTAACAAACACATTCGACTTTCAAACATGTAACTATACTGTTTCTCAAGGTGACGACTTAAATATTTTTCTTTCATCATTAAATGAGACGTTATCAAATAAAATCAGTTCATTTGAGAAAAAAGATAGCGGCTGGAGTTTAATGCAAATAAAACATTTAGAAATGAATATAAACAAATTCAATCCACTTCGTGGTACTTCATATATAGACTTACCTCATGACATTAAAGTAAGAAAAGCTGTAATTAATGTGCAAAACGCTGACAATATGTGTTTTAAATGGGCATTGCTTTCTGCCTTACATCCTGCTACTAGTAAAACTAATAGAGTTTCATCGTACAGCATGCATTCAAATAAACTAAATTTCAATGGCATCTCCTTTCCAGTAAAGCTCTCAGATGTACCAAAAATAGAAAAATTAAATAATATAAGTATAAACGTATTCGGATTAGAATATAATCGGGAGAAAAAAATTCATGATGTAATTGGACCATTAGTAATGACAAAATTTCGTAAAAGTGTACATATTAATTTATTATACCTTAAGAACGGTTTAAATGCTCATTTTTGTTATATCAAAAATATGTCGCGATTGGTGAGTAAACAGATTTCTAACCAAGAGCATGCAATTTTTTTATGTGATGGATGTTTATTACATTTTCCAACTCAACGGCGATTAGACGATCATCAAGAAAATGATTGCGCTCACATTAAAACCGATATACCAGATGGTACTAACACAATGAAAGACTGGTTCGGAAAACCAGCAGCAAATAATAAAATAAAATTTGAGAATTTTAACAACAAATTAAAATTGCCCTTTGTTATATATGCTGATTTTGAAGCATTCTTAAAACCCATAAATACATGTTCTAATGATCCGTCTAGATCTTACACAGATAATATTCAAAAGCATGATGTGTATAGTTTCGGTTATTATATAAAATGTTCTTATGATGACACCTTATCGAAATTCGAGACGTATAGTGGACCAGATTGTGCAGTAGAGTTTATGAAACGTTTATATGAAGATTTAAAATTAATATGTACAAAAAATATTTTTCAAATAACTCCTAAGTTTTTATCTAGGGATGATGAAAATAACTTATTATCGGAATCTAAAATTTGTCATGTATGCGAAACGGATTTGAATGAAGATAAACATTTAGATTTTGACTTTCATACTGGTACTTTTAGAGGTGTAGTTCATGAAATCTGTTTAAAAAAATTTAAAACTCCGCGGTACATTCCAGTATTCTTACATAATCTGAGCCATTATGATGCACATTTTATTGTTCATGCTCTAAATTTTGCTGACGGAGACGTAAAAATAATTCCGCAAAATAAAGAGAGGTATATTTCTTTTTCAAAAACATTGACAGTAAATAAAAATCAAATAACTCTAAGATTTGTGGATTCTTATAAATTTCTATCTTGCAGTCTAGATCAGTTAGCTAAAAATCTCAGTGATGAACAATTTCATGATTTAAAAATAAACTTTCCTTGCAATGATGACTTTACCAGATTAAGGAGAAAAGGAATTTATCCCTATGAATTCATGACTTCTTATGATTCATTACAACTCATGTCACTTCCAACTCAGAGTGAGTTCTATAGCTCGTTAACAGATTCTAACGTCTCCGATGATGATTATAATCGTGCAAATGAAATTTGGAAACATTTTCGTTGTCAAAATATGTTAGATTACTCAAACTTATATCTTAAAACTGATGTATTGCTCTTGACTGACGTTTTCGAAAACTTTAGAGAGCTTTGTATTAAGACTTATGGGTTAGATCCCGCTCACTACTACACTGCTCCAGGGTTAAGTTGGGATGCAATGTTGAAGTATACAAAGATTGAATTAGATCTTTTGATTGATTATGAACAAATAGCATTTTTTAAGGCCGGTATTAGAGGTGGTGTGTCTCAATGTAGCAATCGTTATGCAAAAGCAAACAATCAATTCATGAACGATTACGATAAAAACAAACCTCAATCATATTTAATATACTTGGATGCTAATAACTTGTACGGTTGGGCTATGTCTCAATTTCTACCCACTGGGGGCTTTGAGTGGGTAAACCCTGAAACAAACTTTAATGTATCCGATACATCGGATATTGGTTACGTTTTAGAAGTTGATTTAAAATATCCTGATGATCTCCATGATTTGCATTCTGACTTACCACTGTGTCCTGAAAATATATGCATTGGTAATTCAAAAGATATAAAATTAATTTCAAATCTAAATGACAAAATTAAATATAAAATACATTACAAAAACCTTAAACAATGTCTGAGTATGGGTATGAAGATAACTAAAATCCATAGGATACTAAAGTTTAAACAAAGTCCTTGGTTAGAGAAATATATAGATTTAAACACAAATATGCGAACATCAGCAAAGTCTGTTTTTGAAAAAGATTTTTATAAACTAATGAATAATTCAGTATTTGGTAAAACTATGGAGAATATAGAAAAAAGAGTAAATGTTAAGTTGTTAACACATTGGGAAAATAGGGGTAAAATTTTAGGCGTCAACGACTACGTTGCAAGGCCAGATTTTAAAAATTTAAGTATATTCTCATCAGACCTAGTAGCAGTACAAATGCTTAAGTCTAAACTTAATTATAATAAACCAATATATTTAGGATTTTGCATTTTAGATATTTCAAAGACCCTCATGTATGATTTCCATTACAACTACATGATTCCAAAGTTTCAAAGCAGAAATAAATTATTGTATACGGATACAGATAGTTTAATTTACCAAATATTTACAAATAACTTCTATGAAGATATAAAACCTGACCTTGAGATGCATTTCGATTCTTCTGATTATCCAACTAACAACATTTACGGTTATCCACAAGTTAACAAAAAGAAAATAGGGTTTTTCAAAGATGAAAATAATGGAAAAATATTCAGAGAATTTGTGGGTCTAAGATCTAAAATGTATGCTATAGACGTTGAAAACAAATTTGTTGCAAAGGCTAAAGGTGTTAATAAAAGCGTTACTAATAATATGCAAATGCATAATTATAAGGCTTGTCTTTTCAACAAAAATATTCACTTCGGAACAATGTTAAGATTTAAATCAATTAGACATACAATTTATACACAAAAAATAAATAAAAAATGTTTATCATACAGCGACACTAAGAGGCATATTTTGCCTAACGACATTGACACATTAGCTTGGGGTCATTACAAAATTAGATAACAGCGGTCAATTATTGGTTTACTTACAAATATGTTTATTCTAATATATATTATCTTAATTGTGTTTACATAAGTGTACTTCTAGTTTATGATTGTAACTTTGGTAATGTACTTCAATGTTTGTTCTTGTAAATAATTTAATGTATACGTTTTAGTTTTAAGACAAATTGTACTTGATTATTATAAATGTGTATTGTACTCTAAATTATATTCATTGTTAAATAAATAGTTGTGCAGTCTACTCGTCTTGAAAAATGTTTCATTTTATTCATCCCTTTACTGCAATAGTCGCTGGTCCAAGTGGATGTGGAAAATCACAATTCGTTACAAACTTCTTGAAATATGTAACAGATATTTGTAGTACAAGTTTCGATCAAGTTACATGGTGTTTTGATGAAATGCAGCCTTTATACAACTTGAAACTTGTTAATTACCATCAAGGTATGCCAGATCTTAGTATGTTTGATGGAAAAGGTCCCCAGCTTGTTATCATCGATGATCTTATGAGAGAATCGGACGGTCGCATAGTTGACATTTTTACAAAAGGAAGTCATCATAGAAATTTGAGCGTATTTTATATAACTCAAAATTTGTTTCATCAAGGTAGAGGCCAGAGAGACATTTCTTTAAACTCAAGTTACATAATATATTTTAAAAATCCACGTGATAAAACACAGATTCGACACTTAGCGAGACAAGTATCACCCGAAAATACTAAATTCATGGAAGATTCTTATAAAGATGCGACGAAAGAACCCCATGGATATTTAATGATAGATTTAAAACAGAATACTAGTGATATGTGTAGATTAAAAACAAAAATATTTCCTTCTGACTGTTACTGTACTGTATACTTACCTACAAAGGGGTTTAAATATGCAAAGCATCAAGAAATTTCCGTCATTTATTAATAATGTCTCGAACCTTGAAGACACATAAAAAGTTTTTAGAAGCTCTTCATATTCTTAAACCAAAATATCAAAAAGCACTGTTAAAATCCTGCAGCGAACAAGAGATAAATTGTATTTGTGAATGTATCTATAACGTTTTACAAGGTAAAATACATCTCCAAGAAAAAGAAAAGAATAAATTAAAGAAATACAAAAACCTACTTCGGCAACTAGTGCGTAAAACTACAAACAAAATCCGTAAAAATATTATAATTCAAAAAGGGGGGTCATTTTTGCCAATAATATTGGGCTCAGTTCTGAGTGCACTAGTAAATAGTCTAATATGAACATGGAACACGCTAAGAAAATGTTACTTATAGATCCAAGTTTAATAGAAAAAATTAATCATCAAAAAATGTTAGACAGTCCCATGTCTAGACTGGATACCGAAATGCAAAATATATTAAAAAGTAATATTGAAGATAGAGAAAAATGTAAACTCTATTTACAAATTTTACAAAGGTACCTACACCATACTCAAGAAGACCGGAAACCTTATGAGTTACCTATCGTTACTCATTTTCCTGATGTTAACACGGGTGCTGATACAGATAATGTCAAAAATAATAGTGATTATAAGAAACCGCAATTAAATACGGACCATAAACATAATTTAAAGAAAGATTTCCATGATATAAAACTACAGGAAGAAGCTAAGACTAATATAGTTGCTGAACAGACTCCAACGCGAACAATAGCTGAAATAAATGAACACGAAAAAGTTGACTCACCAACTTATACGCCAAGACAAATATTGAGAGTGATACCTAAAACATATTTAAAGAAAGGTGAGCTGTTGTTAGGTTTCTTATCCGATCATATAGATAAAATTAATTGGGATTGCGAGGGCACTGTATTCATAGACAACGTTAAAGTTCCTGGAAGTAACATCATAGACTTGGTCAGTGATTTTATTAGACCAAGTAGAAAAATTGATCCTATAGGATGGGAGCAATTTGCAACTTTATTAAAAGAAATTAATACACCAATTACCTACCTCGGTAATACTAAAAGAAGTGGCTTCATAACTCAGCTAATAATAAATGATCAGAAGAACTTCACGCCAAAAGCAGATCAGACTTCAGCACCAATTAGTATCGAAAGAGAAAAAGTAAAACCCAGGAAAAAATTAAACTGGGAGAAATGGAGCCCTTATTAGAAATAAATAGTATTTACTATAACCCTTCTCACCCTGCTGCATTCAGTAGTATTGATAAATTAGCCAAAGCTATGAAAGGTAAAATGAAAAGAAAAGACGTAAAAGATTGGCTACGATCACAAGAGACATACACACTACATAAACCTGTAACAAGAAAGTTTTCCCGTAATAAATACATACTTTCAAATTTCAATATACTTTGGCAAGCGGATTTAAGTGATTTGAGAACATATTCTAAGTACAATAATGGGTTTAACTTTATTCTTTGTGTAATTGATGTATTTAGCAAATATGCATTTGTAAGAGCTATGAAAAATAAAAATTCCTTTAATATTAAAGAATGTTTTGAAAGTATTTTTAATGAAGCTAATGCAACACCCATACATATTCAGTCTGATAAGGGCACAGAATTTATTTCCAAAGATGTACAAAATTATTTAAAAGGTAAAAATATAAATTACTATACTACTAATAATCCTGATATTAAAGCAAGTGTTGTTGAAAGGTTTCAAAGAACCCTCAAAATGAAGATGTGGCGTTATTTTACACACAATAATACTTATAAATATATTGACGTTTTACAAGACTTGATATATGCATACAACCATAGTTATCATTCAAGTATTAAAATGTGCCCCTGCGATGTTAACACACATAATATTATGACTGTATGGAATAATTTATATGATAGAAATAAGAAACAAACAGAAGCAAAGACACAATTACCAAACTTTCATATTGGTGACTATGTAAGAATAACCAAGTATAAGCATATATTTCAAAAGGGGTATGAGTCTAATTGGAGCGATGAAATATTTATTATATCCTCAATTATAGATCGCTCTCCATGGGTTGTATACACTTTAAAAGACTTACAAAATGAAACAATAAGTGGGACTTTCTATGAAAAGGAGCTACAAAAGGTATCTTATAATCCTACCTCAAGTTATAAAATAGATAAAATAATTGGTACGCGATATTCTGGTGTCAGAAAGCAAGTGTTGGTGAAGTGGAAAGGTTATCCAGATAAGTTTAATAGTTGGGTGCTGGCCTCGGAATTAGAAAAAATATGATGAAAGAAAGTTTCTATTTAACATTGCTAAGTAACAGTTCTATGGAATACTTTCCTGATAACAAAACAACGATGTTTTCAACAAAACTTCCTAAATCCTTAACGCTAGATGGGGAATGGTCAGTTGGAGTTGCTGAATTTCAATATCCATGTACTATGTTTACTGTACAAGAACATGAAAATATTATATATATTACAAAAACCATAACCATACCAGGCGATGAAATACCATCCCTAGTATATTATAAGACTCATATTCCAGCGACGAATTATGATAACATAGATCATATTTTGGTAGCTTTAAATAATACAAAGGAAAATATAAAATTTCGCTATGATGAAGTGTCAAAATTAATTTGTGTTTCTGTTATCGATGAATCAATAAGATCAGTGAAGCTATCTCCTAAACTGTCTTTTCAACTTGGGTTTGAACCTGACAGGAATCTCGTTGAAAGGGGTATAGGAAAGTGTCCTGCTAATTTACATCTAGGTCTACCGTCACAATTATTTGTATATTGCGATATAGTTGAACCACAGATAGTAGGTGACGTCATGACTCCTTTACTTAGAATAATACCATTAGATCCAATGAAATATGTTTATGGGGCGAATAAGATGCATGTTTTTTCACCTATTCACTATTTACCAATCATGCGACGAGAATTTGACACCATTGAAATAGATATAAGGTCAACCACAGGTCAAAAGATACCATTTCAGTTTGGAACTGTGTGTATCAAACTTCACTTTAAAAAACACAAAAATGTATTCTCATAATAGTAATAATAATAATATGACTTGTCCCTACGAACATTATTATTCTCATCAAGCTGGTTCTGGTATTGGAGTAATATATAAAGGAGCTGCGTTTCAACGTGGTCATGGCATTGGTAGTTTTTTAGGAGGCTTGTTTAGGTCAGTTTTACCTCTACTTTCAAGGGGTGCTAGAGTTATAGGAAAAGAAGTATTAGGTGCTGGAGTAGGTATTTTATCGGACTTAATGAGTGCACGACCTATGGAGGATTCAATCAAATCTCGCCTTAAAGAAGCTAGTTCGAGTTTAAAACGAAAAGTTGATGAAAAAATTGATAGAATAAATATGTCTGGATCGGGGTATATAACGAAAAGGAAGCGTCTTTCCTCATTCAGTCCATGCTCAGCTGCTAAAGTGAAAGCTATTAAAAAATTGGCAGTATCTCGGGCTAACATAAAAGATATATTTTCATAATTAATAAATTTAAGAAATTATGTCTTTCTTACATAGTCATTCTTGTGAGTGTGTAAAGTCGGAACTAGATTTATTTGCATTGCCATCAACACAAACAAGTATTGAAAATGGTATTTGGATTCATTACAAACCAATTTCGTCTCTAGCTGATGATGGGCCGATAGAATTTCAAGTACCAGGATCTGGCGACGATTACCTAGATTTATCGCATACGTTGATACATATAAAAGCTAAAATAGTTAACCCAGATTCATCAAAACTGAGCACAGCCACAACTATAGCACCAGTAAATAATTGGTTACACTCACTATTCAGTCAGTTGGATGTTTATTTAAATCAAAAACTTGTGTCACCACCCAATAACACATATGCTTACCGTGCTTACTTGGAAACTTTACTGAACTACTCTCCAGCAGCGAAAAAATCACATTTGACTTGTGGGCTTTGGTATGAAGATGAGACTGGACAAATGGACTCAACAGATGACAAAAATTCGGGATTTCTGAAACGACAAAAACTAGCATCTGAAAGCAAAGAAATAGAAATGATTGGACATCTACATGGTGATATATTTAACCAAGAAAAGTTTATGATTAACGGTGTTCAAATGAGTGTCAAATTAGTTCGCTCAAGAGAATCATTTAACTTGATGGGTTCTTCTACTG
>DWPV01008425.1:0-10029 GCA_018251915.1 Urbanus proteus proteus
TTAACTACAGTTTATTTTGGGACATGAAAAAATAAAGTCAGGTCCAGCTCCTATACAAATTTGGCCATTGTTCTTTAATCCTTATAAGCGACACTATCTTATGGCGCAATAACACGGGGTGTTTTATTTTTTTTTAATAAACTTGTTAGAAAACTAATTATGCCGTTTTAGTTTTCATCAAAATCGGCTTCATAATTTTTCGCTAATCCTTATAGTCTGGGATTTCCCCTATCCACACTTTAAAATTCACTCTGTATATTTGAATGCTGTATTTAACATTCGTGTTTTTTTTTATACAAATCATAGCAAAATTTAAATTAAAATGAGGACAAACGTCAGTTTTTACGGATGCAAAAATTTTTCAGTACATAAGTTCACGATGTAGTGAAATAACTTACGCAAGTACCTACTATTCTCGTTGTTCATCTCGCTTTGATTTTTGATAATAATCATAGACTTAATATTTCACGAGGTTTGAATCTCAAGATCTCTTCCCACGTCCCTTTATACCCGTAGACGAACTGGAGCAGGTACTAATTAATTACCAAGTACCACCCACTATTTACCGACGAATTAAACTTGCGCAAGCTGCTTCGTATATTTACCTAGCTGAGTTAAATAATGTAAATAAACACAAAATTGCAGACGAAACTGGTCCAAATACAGTAGAAGCTATCACTAAAGATCACATTGCGTAGAGGCTGGCGCTCTAGAAAGAACTACCCACTAAATTTTACTCAATTATCTATACACGACTCAACTGATAGCCCGCGCTTTACAACACATACGAAATTTATAAACAATTATATGGCAAATTATACACATTTATATAGTAATAATGATTTTTGTGAACTAAGTAGTGTATTATATTAGGCGGTTACAGATACTAATAAATAAATAACAGAAATAAAGACAAATCCGCAAATTTTCTTGCCGTGTCTGCTTAATTAAGGTCGTTTTTCGATCCGTAAAATATTATAACTGATATTTTATAAAGACCTTTATAAGCCTATAGAAATAATAAAAACATTTCATTTCCATAATGTTCTGTAACCGCCCTAGATTACTATAATAATATCACCTACATAAACTAATGACTGAGTGACGAACGTAATCTTAATTAATACGGCGATAGTTTAAATAAAACTAGAGCAAAATTTAAAACAATCAAATTCGCAAATAAATCGAGACCAGCTCATTAAAATGCTTTAACTAAACTAATGAGATTGATAAATTAAATGTGCTCGTTAATTAATTCAATAACGCCCGGTTCACTCGACCATGTGCTCTGTGGAACGAAAACGTTAATGTTAAATACAAATGGAAATTATTATCGTATCACTGACTGTACAGTAACATTATATGTTGAAATTGATTGGATATAATTGGTTGTGGTAAATGGCAAACATCATAATTAGCAATTGTTTTAATTTTCATGATCCATGTTTCGAAATGAGCATTGACCATACATTTTCGTTTGTAAGGGATTACTCACATTTTTTTTAATGAAATCAAGATCTTATGATTATAAATGTATAACCCTCGGTCATGGACATAGATTTGGGTGTCTATTTAAGTCCCAACACTAATAATTTGACTAAGGTGGAACGCGTCATAATATAACATGTCTCTCCTTAAAACATCTTAATCATGACCTTAATCTTAAAATCGCATCTTAAGTAGAATTTTTGTTTTATTTGGCAGAAGAGATTCATATTACAATTGTAAAACTAGAATACAGTCCTATTTGATGGTAAATGTAATTAGGTTGTATCAACAAATAATGACGTTTCCATTCCGTACAAAAATGTACCATTCGCGTCATATTGTAACATTACATTTAAACGTTGTCGGTCTGTACCCTCGTTTAACACTGATTGCGTACAATTGGTTATGGTAAAGGCCAAATAAATGAACAGTTATTTATCGAAGCGTTGTTTGATCATCGCGTTTTATATTTCAGTTATTCTTTCTGTGTGTTATGTCAATACAAAGCTGAGGGAACATGTCATACGCTTGACATATTGTCAGTATGAAAAATACACACGCTTTCAGTACAATAGATTGTTTGATTCAGCTTTTTGGAAGGCTCAGGTGATTGTAGTAAAAAAACATAACGAAAGTGCTACAAAGTGTAGAAGTATTAAAATAATGATAATAGTAAATAGTAGTATACAGTCACTAATTGTCCTACTAACAGACCAAATACTAATAACGCCGATACATCCAACATTTACTTGCAAAAAGTAAAATATACATTAAAACATGTTCAACTTCAATTTAAAACAATATAATTATATCAAATAGAATGTGTCAATAGTTCAAGTCAACATAATTATCTGATCTAATGGCCAAATAACATAATAGTTGCGTTGCTTGGCATCAACAGTTCTGTGAAACTATTATTGACTTTTTGGTGGGGAATGTAACTTACACCATAGGTAAAATGGTGTAAGTTACACAAAGCAAAGTCTGTACTTAATCTTTACTTGCGTCGACTGAAGTTGACAGGGGAATTCAAAAGTAGTTTGAAACGTGTTTGAAAGTTGAAAGTGGCATCGAGTTATCCTCAAGGGACAACTTTATTGAACTAATACAAACCTTGTTCTTCCACCGGCGTGTGTTCTTCGTCTGAAGAGTCCACTCGCTCTATGAGCGAACTTTGCTTTGATAGTGACTGAAACAAAATATTTGTCTATAAAAAATTGTCGTTGAAGACGTATGTGTGCATGTGTGCGTGTTTACGTGCGTGTGTGTGTATATATTAGTGTGTGTGCGTGTGGCATAACAACTGGGATGCAAATAATGACGTGATATATTTTTCTGCGTGTATAATTATGTTTACGTGTGTGTTTAAGTGTAAGTTTAATAAATCAGTATCAACAAGTGACACAGTACCACAAGTAAGCTTTGGTGAAACAAGAACAATAAGTTGCAAAGTGTTTGTAATATCGTGTGCATAACGTATATAGTCGAGGCTAATATAAATGTTGGCCGATCGGTACACGTCAAGCGCATGTAACATAGTATACTAGAAATTGATTTATTACAAAAACCGTTTCATCCGATGTAAAACCTCGTGCAAAAATTGTTACACTACAGATGAATAAGTCTGTAGTGTCTTTTATAAAACGTAATTTGTATGAAAAACATACAGTATATTTTTGTTAGAAAATCAAGTTCCACGTAGTTAGATTTTCTGAATATAACATAGAATTTACTTTGAAGTACTCGTATATTTAATATTTACTCTGAAGTGAGCTTTCCAACCGGCTGGGCATTGGCATTGAGCATATTGTAAAAAAATGTATTTTCAGTGCAAATAGTTTCGTATGCATGTAATAATATTGAATGGAATTGCACTGCGAACTATCATGTAATCCAACTGAGGGTAGGGGATGTCTGTGAAAAGCCCAGGTAAGAAGAGGCCTACTTGAGGTCGACCACAGATGGCTTGCTACCCTGAATTAGTAGCTGGAACGCCTAGGAAAAGTATTTTTCCTTTATTACACCCTGTAAACCAGAACACAGCAGCGCTTAACACTGCTGTTTAGGCAGAAATAGGCGTTGCATTCGAACGAAGATTTCTACCAACTTTAAATTTTCGATTCGTTCGTACGCAGAAGGTCATCAAAAGAGACTTCATCATCACGTCAATATCGAGGCCATCCAGCTCCCCGATACGACGAAATTAGTGAGAAGACTCAAACGGACTAAGCCATTTGAGCTAGTGATATAACATAGTGTAGTGTTAGTGAAATAGTGACTTATAATTTCTAGAACACACGAACAATGTGTCTACTCCTTTATGTATTAGAACTAAGAAGTGCAGTGTCAGTGGACGCTTACCTTCGTAAATGACTATTTAGCAGTTTAAGTTAGCTTAGAATTACTCATTGGTCTTATTAGGCTAGATTGTAATTAATATAAATTACCTTTCGGTAGTTTATACAAACAAAAAAAAAAACTTTAAATTTTAGTTTGCTTCTATGTATATCATAAAAAAATCTACGCCTATATCAAGTTTGGTCTGTGTCACAAAAAAGGCATTCAGGCCAATCTCGAACATGATAGCCGTAAGTAATCAGATCATAGGTACTTATTTGAGTGTAGCCGACCGTTATACAATTGTGTACACAGCTCGACGTAGGCGGTTCAATGTAATTGAAATGCCATTTACAGTGCCGATACTTTTCCGATTTAATGGAATGATAAATAATTATTTTCATTAATTGAATGTTTCTGAAATGATCATTGTTGAAAATGTTGAATATTTATAAGTACGTATTAAGCTCACAAAATGGTGAACTGATTCGAGGGATATAATGGTTACTGTGGCGAAGGATATAATGCTATCCTAATTATTATAAATGCGAATGTCCGTTTATTTGTTTGTTCGTTTGTAACGCCTTCACGCTTTAACTGCTCGACCGACCCTTTTCATACTTTCGATTATAACGTAGTCAATGACATTTAAATTAAGGAAAATAAACTTTTGTTGGTTCTCTTTAAAATCTCGCTATATAGGTTCATGCAATTTAATTTTCAGACAGCATACAGCCGTAGGGGCTTAAAACTTTATCACAGTCACTCCCCAAATGAATTGAAAATGAAATTGGAAAGATTGTAGCCTGTTGCTCTTGAGCATTATATATGGTTATTTCAGCTTTCATTTCACTATTAATAAAGGAATTTTCGACTAAGTTTTATAATAAGTATTCAAATTTAAAAGATAGATTTTGTTTTTTTTTTTTTAATAAATATCGGTGCCTATCTATTACTATCTATTACGTAATGCTAAAGATGCGCCGACGACAGTATCATGTATCATTTATACGGACTTTACACGGGATGACTGCTTAGTGCGAGGTGGATTTCGATATTTAGGTATGTATAAGTACAATTTATATGAAATAACAGAACACAATAATTGCATATTTCACTTTTTTTAGGAAATTATACATGTTTTTGTAAAGTAATAGTGTTTAGTAGTACCTAATTATAGTGCGATTTAAACTTACTTGTCTTTTTGCCTCTATTGATATGTAATAAAGTATTATCTATCGTATAGTGTACTGTGTGTATAGTGTAATTTTATAAAATAATAATGTTTAGTACTATCTATTTGTTATAATGCGTTTTGTCTCTATTGATATGTAATAAAGTATAATCTCATGTATAGTGTAGCCTACAAGCATGACGAAGTTACTTTGTTGGAGCGGCGGCGCAGCGGCGAGATCTTGTTCTTTTTTATAGTAACAGTGTTTGTATTTTTGTCTCTATGGATATATAATAAAGTGTCATCTCATGTATAATGTAGTCTACAACCATAGATGCGAGTTAATTGTAGTGCGTTTTGAACTTACTTGTATTTTTGTCTCTATGGATATATAATAAAGTATAATCTCATGTATAGTAGTCTGCAATCATGAGGGAGTTACTTTGTGTGAGCGGCGGCGCGGCAGCGAGATCTTGGTCTTTTCGTATAGTAACAGTGTTTGTATTTTTGTCTCTATGGATATATAATAAAGTGTAATCTCATGTATAGGCCTACAAGCATGACGAAGTTACCTTGTTGGAGCGGCGGCACGGCGGCGAGATCTTGTCGTTTTTGTATAGTAATAGTGTTTAGCAGTAATTGTAGTGTATTTGTTATGTTTTTGTCTCTTTTGTAATAAAGTATAATCTAATGTATAGTCTACAAGTGTAGTCTAGTTATATGTAGTGCGTTTTGAAGTTACTTGTATTTTTGTCTCTATGGATATTATTGGATATATAATAAAGTATAATCTCATGTGCAAGCGTGAGGGAGTTACCTTGTTGGAGCGGCGGCGCAGCGGACAGATCTTGTTCTTTTTTTGTATAGTAATAGTGTTTAGTAGTAATTGTAGTGTATTAGTAACAATGTTTTTTGTCTTTATTGATATGTAATAAAGTGTACTCACATGTATAGTGTAGTCTACAACCCTAGATGGAGTTAATTGTTAATTGTAGTGCGTTTTGAACCTACTTGTCTTGTCTCTATGGATATATAATCTTTATATATATAATTCTTCTGTGAGTGTGTGTCACTGAACTTCTCTTAAACGACTGGACCGGTTTTGATGAAATTTTTTGTGTGTGTTCAAGGGGATCTGAGAATGGTTTAGATTCACAATATACAAAAGTGTAATCTTATGTCATGTATAGTAGCCTGCAAGCATGAGGGGGTTACCTTGTTGGAGCGGCGGCGCGGCGGCGAGATCTTGTTCCAGAGCGCCTCGAGCTGGTCGAAGTGCTGCGACTGCGCGATGGCCGCCTGCTCGGGGCCCAGGCTCACCTGCCAACACAATGTTACCACTGGCTTATAGTGGTTATATTATATAACCTATCTCAATCAAAAATTAATCTATACAAATAAATAAAATTGAAGTGGCTGTTTGTGGTTTCAAAATAACTTTTTTTACTCAATACATATAAAAGTTTAAAGTATACACGATACCTACAATGAAAATTATAAAATAATTGTCTGTCTGTCTGTCTGTCTGATTGGCTGAGCTAATCTTTTTCTAATTTGCGACATATGTATATTAATGTGTTTTTATCAATAAAATATTTTTATTTTTTTTATTTATTTTTATAATTTTGACGGGATTTTTACTGCAAGATAGCTGAAGGTCTAAGGCGTAACATAGGCTATTTTATTTAAAAAAAAAACATTAGAGCGCGCTACACGCGCTTGCGAAGGCCGTCACGAGAGCGCGGAATATCACTTTTATTTAAATAAGTACGCCTTTTTACTTCTTTAACGCGAGTGAAGCCGCGAGGATCAGCTAGTTTATAAATAAATGCAAATAAGTATACGACCATTACCTATTTATGAGTACGATTACAGTAATCAATATGTACGATGGCTTTACCTGCGATCCTAAATCTTTATTCTTGGCTTCTTGGATCTTGGATATTTCCTCCATTGACGCGGACACGGAAAATCTGATTAAGAAATAAAAATACCAATAAATTATATCAATCACTTTTCTAAATAATAATATAATTAAATGAATATATGAATAATGGTTATTCAGTTATCGTCCATTATATTTACCTCCGTTTCAATCTTTCATCAACTTGTGCCATCATGGCGGCCGAGGTGAGGTGTCCGTACTTCTTCTGCCATGTATAAGTGTCTAACGACACTTCCTTCTTCAGTAACCTTCTCATGGGTCGCTTGGGCGCCAGGGGCCGGAGTTCTGTTACGATACATTAACATTACTGTTATGATTAAGTATAAATGTGCTGATACCCTTAAAACCTGCTGTTAAACAAGCGTCTTTTGTTAATGTGAGTGAGGTGAGATTTGGAGCAAATTTCGTTTTATTTCATCAAAAGGGATTGGTGAAGGAAATTACGGGTAAGTACTCAATTTTAATTGGGTGGTTTTAGAATAACAAGATCTCCAAAAAGATAAAATGACTGCTATACAATAATTATAACCAACATGTAAAATGTACCTACTTAATGTTCTCACCATAAAAGAAAGAGACAACAGGAAGTAACACGTGCGCGAATTGACGCGACTTCCAGTGTGATCAGCTAAGCATACCTACTTAACTTATTAGCACTCAGTTCGTTAACAAATGTTTACTGGATAGATGGCGTTGTTAGCATTTAAAATAGTTTTTGGAGATGATGGCGCCACTGTGAAGCTGTGGGAATTGTCGGATGAATTCGGACAAGAAAAGATTGTGAAAAGAAAATTACTGTTTTATATGATTAAGCCTGTAACAAATCTGGTCAAGAAGATTCTTCGTTTTACACAAAGCATTAAAACATTGTAAGAACAATAACTCACCATCAACGTTCTTAGTAGGGGCAGCGTATGTGGGTATCTTGACGTATGTGGCGGGCGTGTTGTGCAGGCAGATGATCGGCAGGCAACCTGTTGGCGTGTACCGTATTCAGCGCGCGTGTTACAGGGTGTAACGCGGTATACGCAAATTTACTGAATGATGAATATAGATTTCTGTTCTGGGTCTGGGTATTTGTCTTTGTGTGTCCATGTTTGTTTCTGACATTATCATTATTGTTTTTTTAATAACTTTATAGCACATTGTGTCCTAAGCCCGCACTTTACGCACGCCTTTCCGCATGCGAGCGGGCTTATGTCACGCGTACTATAATTAATAGTACATTACGATACGGGTGATCTAAGTTGCCTATTATGCACGGCGTTTATCACCCTTGCTTCACTCGGGCGCTAACTTCACGCCGTGCAGTAATAGGCAACTTAGATCACTAGTATCGTATTTTATTTTATAGTACGCGTGACATAAGTCCGCTCGCACGTGGAAATGCGTGCGTAAATTGCGTGCTTAGGTCACACTGTGCTATAAAATAAAATACTATACTAGTGAACTAAGTTGCCTATTATGCACAGCGTTTAGCGCCCGAGCGAACGCCGTGCCATAACAGGGTATTGATTGATTATTATTACGATAACGATTTGGATTGGATATAGCTTTTGAAATGCTATTAGGAATTGAAGGTTTACTGGTACATAGCTTTCATACCATTGATAAATGCATACAGGGTAGCAAAATTTTATTTAATATCGGTAAATGTAAATTCATTTTGATTGGAAAAATTAAAGTGTCGGTTGTAAAAATGTTGTTATTAGTAATTAGTAATTATAAATAAAATAAAGGTATAGTAATGGATGTAAAGTCGAACATTTAAGTTTTATACTCGTATTTTATATTTTATACATTACATACGGAAAAAAATAAGCGTTAAAATCTTCTACTAAGTAAAATAAAGAAATGCTACATTGCATAATATCCTTTTTAAGTCATAAATTGTAATAATAAATGTGATAATAATAACGATTAATAAATATTTAGAACTTCCATTAGTTAACAAATAGCGAGCGAGAAATAAACAGTAAAATAAAACGCGATATCAAATTCAACCAGAAACTTAATTAGCGAGTTTGAAGTAGTGTCTAACTTTTATCCTTCTAAATTTAATTTTAAGTTCGAACTTGTAGAAACTTTAGAACAACGGTTTGTTGAAATATTAAATGAACTGCGAATTATGAAACATACAGAAATAAATGTTGCAATCATGTTGAAATAAGAGAATAAACAATTCAGTGTACAAAATGAAATTACAGTCATAATAATAAATCACATGCCTGTGTAACCTTTTATCTTTTTCATTGACATTTCGTGTTTACCTTTCGTTGATTGTACATCAACAAGCTTAATTGTAATGAATCTTATTATTGGATATGTATAATTTCTGTATTATTCTTAAGAATATAGTATGCGTGTTGTGTATGTGTGTGTGTGTGCGGGTGTAGTGTATGTGTAATGTGATGAGTATGATAGAGATCGCACACATTGTGAGCGTATACGTCAATCTTCGAATCCGATTAAAAAAAAGAGGTTTTGTTGAGTGCTGAAGTCCATAATGTTCAATGAACGATGTATATGGTTATGTACTTGATTTAAAAAATAAACTCATTCCATCGTTCGTTGATCATACTGAAGAGCATGCAGTTTTTTTTCACCAAATCGTAGTTAATTAAATGATTAATAGAAAATTATAATTATTTTTAACTAGAGAGTTGACGATGCTGTCAAAATGATTTATTTAAAACTCGAAATTATCTCAAATAAATAAAGAAGGTAGATCTATCATTCCTAACAAAAAAATGAAGCCATTTTTAAAATGGTCGGGTTATAAAATTGAGTATGTGAGCGTAAATAAACCAAAGGTACCGACAAGAAGCTACGATAATTTGTGTAAGGGTGTGCGTATAAATACATGAAAATAGTAATTTTTTGGCTTCACTCAAATACAAGTGAGTAATCTACCGATTTTATTTATCTAAGGATTAATAGAAAAATATAATTATTTTGAACTAGAGAGTAGACAATGCTGTCAAGATTTATATTAAAACTTGAAATTATTAACTGACCTCTATCCAGCAAGTGCACGACGATCCGCGCGCAGTCGCTGGTGATCTGGAAGCCGAGCAGCGGCACG